>APFE031433460.1:65610-77835 GCA_000404065.3 Pinus taeda
AATGTTTTGTTTTTTCTTTGTTTTTTTTTTTTTTTTTTTTTTTTTTTTTAACTTTTTGAGAATTTATTTCAATAGAATCACTGGATTCATTATTTTCCTAGAAATGTATTTTTGTGGTTAATATTATTAAAAATGTATATAATTTTTAATACACGTGGTTAATTTTATTAAAATTGTATATAGTTTTATCTAGTATCAAGTGCCTTCATGTAATAATATTAGTTGGATTCAAATAAGATTACTATTATAGATATTCGGTGGTTATTGAAGATATCTTTAAGGAAAAATAATTGAGTTCAAAATTGGAGGATTTACCTCTCAAATCAGTTGTGATGAATCTCTCATACTACTTTATAAACCATTCATTTGAACTTAAGTTGGGGTGGTGGAGAACCTATGGCCTTCCTCCTTATATTTTGTTTCAAGTTGAAAAGAGGTTTCATAAAGCCTTTCCCTTGACCCCTACGATTTTTTTTTTTAGGAAGGAGTTTGAGATTGTAAGTGTTGTAGTCATTTTTGAAATTTCATGAATAAAGCTAAACTTGATGATCTCATCCACAAATTAAGGCGTTGTGTTATGTAAGCTTATCTATGATTTGTAATTATTAGCACAAGACACCATTAAAATCATGTCAATAGTTGGCATCTTCAAGATACAAGTCTCAATAAAATCTATTCACATATTGGAAGTAAATCCAATGATTATAGAAAGAAAAATGTGATGGGATGGATGATCAAATTCATGTATACTTTGCAAAGAAGAGATTGCAAGATATTTCAAAGATTAACAAGGTGTCACAATCATAATATAACCTTGCACTTGTTGAACCACACATGGTATGTTGAAGGAGAATGGTAGCTTTAAAAACCATTGGAAAAACCTCCATGTACCACTCATAAATTGTTATGCTCTTGACCTACAAGAAATTCCAAAATACCAAATATGCAAACAAATACAACCGAGAACATAGAACAAAATGAGAAAAACAACAAGTATTTTATTATTAAGAGATGAAAGCAGTGTTCACTTGCCTCTTCGAGGGGGCAACCTCCAACATAGCAGATCTCAATTACAAAATAAGACTCGATATATCTCAATGGGGAGTCACTATCCTTTATATAGGATTCATAAATATAATACCATGGGTAATTACCATGGTTCTCTCAATACCATCTATCTAATACGATGGCCCATTTGCAACTAACTTTGATCCCTTTCTTAAATTTAGGTCAACCACTTACAATTATTAATACGAGTGTTATTGAATCTTTGACTAACTATAACTTTGACTCAACCCTATTACATAAATAAAGGGGTTAGGGTTGGACCCTAACATAAATCCCAAGGAGCTTTCTTGCAGTCCTTATACAATGGTTGGAAAAGTAATTAGTAATGACTTGATTTTCAACCAAAATAAATAAATAAGGGGAATTTATCTAAATGACAAGGGAGTATTAATCCCAACTAATTATGTCCAATGGAATTTAATGTTCATGGTTTGAAAATATCATCTAGAAAGTTATTATTCATGGAATTCCATTAAAATTTATAGGCATAGAACCTGCCAAAATTTGGAACCCCATTTCAAATATCAAGCATTATCCACTACCCCAAAGTTGTAAAATATTCACATATGCTTGTTTTTCTACTTTCATTTTACATTTTGAATTAGTTGTAGGATTAATAACATTCCCTATGGCTTCTAAAGAAATATTTTGTTCCTTCTAAAAACCATTTCTCACAACCCTAAAGATGAGAGCCTAATTCAACATGAACTATATATTTTCACAACCTACGTTACTAGGGAAACACCATACAAGATTTTCCATGTAACATTTGGAAAATTCTAGGATGCTTGTGATTGAATTCTCACCTAGGATTGTGTCTCTCTATGTACCAAATTGATAATCCTTCTCAGCAAGCCATGATGTTCATTCACTATTCTTGAATTACTTTTCCTATAACTACTACATTTATTTATTAGATGTCAATACTATATAAGAATGTTGCACACTTGGACAATGAAAATCCTTCATCGCAATATTTAAAACCATAAAACAAGTTCAAGTAAAACACCTATTGCCTCATTGCCTCCAAAAAGGAGTCCCTGTTCTTGAAATTATCTTTCCTTTCCAAGATTTTTCCTTTCCAAATCCTTGTAGAGAAAAAAATTTGGTGATTTCTCTCATACTAGAATATGATGATGATGATACTGTAGATGAAGCTACCTTGCGAATGATGGAAAATATTTTTTGCTAACTCCCCAATTAAAAACACACTATGAGAAACATAAATACCATCCTTATATACATGTTAGGGATTTATTTAGTAGATAAATAGAGTGCATAAACACTACCTCTTGGATTTATATCTTGAGCATATGATATTATCCTTAATAGTGGAAGTAATGTTTCTTGAATATTTTACTTAAAAAATGAAATTTCAATGGACACTAATGGTGATAATTCTATCAAAACATTATAGAGTATATTAAGAAATCCTACTTGGCTAATAGGGCTCTACTAACATGCAAATACTTTATGATTGGATCATTGCTTTCTATTTAGTCTAAGAAGTTTATGATTAAGAGCTTTCCAAGATCTATAAAACCACAAAGTAAAATAAATTAGTCATGAAGATCACAAAGTATGCTACCCTAATTGAGAATATAGATTGTTCACTTTATCTCTTAGCAAATGCAAAGATGTATGTTAATCTGGTTGCTAGAGACAAATCCCTAATTCATAGATCTAATTACAACTAGAATTGTGATACCTTCTCCATAAATTTCTAAAGAATCTTAACTATGCCTTAGAAATGTATCTCCAAGCATTAATGTTGTACAATATATTACTTATTGATTTTGGGCTTGGGATGAGAGAGATAAAAGAGAGGTTGACCATTCTCAAAGTAAACACTCACTTTTCCATACATAATGTCCCTTTTCTACCTCGCACCATGTACCAATTTTTTCTAATAATATATTATAAAGCTTTTCATGTGCATAAATAGGGCATATATCAAAAGGTATAATGGACCAATAAGTTAGGAAAGCTTCCATAGGGAATATCTTGGAAAGTATAGAAAATCAATGGATAAAATTTTTACCTCATGTAACATGAATATCTTACTTTTATCTCCTCAAATTTTCACTGTCTAAAACATCACAAAATGGAAAAATGACTCATTCACTTCCTAAACCAAATTTTTTCTCCACTTTTAAAATGTCAATAGTATTCCCTAGGTCCTTTTGCACACTTTGAATCTCTTTGAGCTTATATGTTTTTCAATTATACTCAAGTCACCCCTATTTGTAAAATTGGGTGAGCTTACTCATAGTACATGGCTTAGTCAACTTGACATAATCTTATTTCATATGTCCTCATTGTGTTGGAGTTAGCACGAGCAACATATATCAACATATACCATTGGAAATGTCCAAAAATAATCATTTGAACCATATATCCTATGCTCCCATTTAAACTAGGTATTTAGAGTAAAAATGAATTCAAAGATAAGATGTCCAATCTAGGCATAAAAAGCCCAACAACAATATTTCCAACAATCTTCGTCTTACAATATTTATCTTCAACATCTATAGTCTTCCCATATCTTTCACATTAATTAAAATAATATTTCCAGCAATCTTTGTTCGAGAAATGACATGAACCCACGATTTCAACAATTTCTATCTCGAGGACCGGGCTTAATGGATATCAGGCACATTAATGTCAACTAAATAGAAACCCCTAAACATGAAATACTTCACGATAGTTTTTTTCGGATTTTTACCCATAACATTAGGAATTTCTCATGGTAAAAGTAGGTTGTTTGTTTGATTTGAGCCTATTGTAAAACTGTAAATAAGTATGCATTGTTCTATGATAGGTATGTCTAATAAATGGACCATTTGAAACAAGCATTCCTTTAGATTAACTCTTTTTTTCAATTTAAAACATGTGCACCAAGGGCCTGGTTTTGTAAAGGCTTCTAAGGTTAACAGTATTGGGGCCTTTGAGCCTAATAAAGTATTACAGGTGCTTAACATTGAGTTCGTTATTTAGGCCTTATGCCTTGTCCTCAAGCTTTTGGGAATTAACAAAAGCACTATCAGAACTATTAAAAATGGTGGTTGAATGTCTTAGTAATCGTTTCTAGCATTGAAGCCATAATAAGTGAATTTCGCCAAATTGGTCACCCAACTAAAACTAGAACCTCAACAAAACCTATGAATGCCATATTTACGCCAGGAAATGATTTCAGAGCAATAATAAGGTCACAATATTATATCTCTCATGCAATGGAATTAAGGATGATGGCTCAATGTTTTATTGATGCATATATCATCGTTGATGGAGTAGGTAGACTACATTACTCCTCTAATGGGCTTCCTGATATGCCTCTAAAATTGATAATGGATATAAGTCCTATTTAAAGTGCACAAACTCGAAGTAAATCAATTTACATAGAGAATTAAATAAATCAAATATTCCAAATAGTTCATATAGTCTTATTCCAATTTATGATTAGCTAGAGGATTAATTCGTAAGCAATGGGAGCCATACTGAGAGATTTAAGGCTATTGATATTGTCCAATGAATCACATTATGTAAAAAAGTTCATTGATTTTGTGTTGCATAGTTTTCTCCTTTGTAAGCTCTAATTCATTTAATGGTGTTCACAAATTCCAAGATAGAATTAGAGGATACTTTCTATATAGTGTAACAATGTCAAATGAGCGAGTGTTTATTCTCTACAAATTTATTAGTTATGAAGGAAGGTATGAAACTAATTTTTCTACCATATTAGGATTTTGATGCATTTTCTAAAGGGGAAGGAGATAATTTTAGCCTACTAGTTGATCAATGGCCCTAGAATAATGGCATTTAATATCTAGAAGAATTCTAGGAATCTTGACAAAGCCTTATATTAGTTTGGTTTAATCAAAATCCTTGTTGAGGAAAAAGAAGTAAGAAGTGACAATTGGGACCTTTTTTAGTAATAAATTATTTTATTGAGGCATTAGAAGAAAAAATAAATTGTCCAAAGAGAAAATGAAGAGGTAGGGTTTTTTCAAACCCTTACCCTCAAGAAGAAAATAAAGAAGTCAAAGAAACTCTATTATAGAGAGGACACTGAAATCATAGAGACAAAAGAAATTTTAAGACTAGAGTCTATGATGATATTGGAAGACAAAGATGCTACTGAAATAGAAGATGCCATAAAATCAATGCTACCTCAGAAAGGATAATTGTTGAAAATAAGATATGAAAGGAAGAAGAATAAAAAGGATCATGCTAGAACCAAAAATAAAGGTGACAAAAGAAATTACGAAGAATCCACGGGAAACTACAAAAAAAACCATTGTGATATTTGAACTTAAGTAAAAGAGCATTAAAATTAAGATTCTGTAAGGAATGAAGACACTAGAAGACAAAATAAATGTAGAAGCATCACATGAAGCATGAAAAATGTAGACAATGTTGTTTCATTTGAGAATTTGAAAGTTGCAGAGCTAAAAGAATCAGAAAGATTAGCGACAAATCCTGAAAGAAAAGGTTCAAAGGTCTATGAAACCTAGCAACATATCTATTATTATTATTTTGATAGTCTGGATTAAGAAGCACAAAAGGAAGAGGTAAGGGATCCCACTCCTAAAGTCTAACAGTAAATGGAATTTAGAAACATATCTATTTTTTTTTATTGTTTGGATCAAGAAGCACAAAAATAAAAAGTGAAGGATCCCTCTGCTACTCTTGAGTGTACTTTCAACAGTGATATTCCAACACCTACCATTCACAATCCTATACATAATAACAATTTAACTTTTTCTAGGGATAAAGATAATATTATAAAATTAAAAGAAGAAATAAATCAATTAGAAATCCTAGAGAAAAATGTGAAAGGGGAAAATGAGAATCTCAAAGAAAACAATCATAAGATACTAAAGTGAATGTATTATTGGTATCAAAAAAACTCTAGGCTAAAGAAGACAAATAAAGTACTCGAACAAAAAAGGAAGGGTTTAAAGACAAATATGTTAATGAAGAATCCAACGTGGTCCATTGACATGATAAAGGAAGAAGCCATAAGTAACTTGGATATTTTGATCCAAGCTGCTAAAACTATCTTCTGAATTGCAGTATTATCCAAATTTTTAAAAAAATTCTAACTTGCATGTGGGCTTGCAACACCCTAAGAACCCAAAAATGTTGGAAAATTTTGATAGAAAAAAAAAATGACCTCAGCAACATCATGGAGTGATCCAGGTGGCTCCAGAGAGACACATATGACAAAGAGGGCTTGTGAATGCTCGAAAATCAAAGTGCTCAGAATGACTTCGACCTAGGACCAGAGTGTCAATTTCGACGTCTTGATCGTAGAGGTGTGAAGGATTCGTCAATCCGAGCTCGTATAAGGGAGAACAGGTCAGTCAAAGTTTTGGTCAAAGTTGGGGTGTGGGCCAGGTTTAAGTGTCCTACAATTTGACCGACCTCGAGGCATAAACCTAGCTCCCCGAATTGGTCGAAATTCCGGCCTCTTAAATTTTCCCAACGACCCTTATTTTCTAAAAATTTAAAAACAACCCCCTCAATATAAATATCAAAAAAAAAATCATAAATGAGGTGGCGGGCCACCACCCCCACCACCCCAAAATTTCATAACAAAAATATTTAAAAAATAACATTAAATTATATATTAATTATTTAAATATAGTCTCAAACTATCTTATGTACCGAATTAGTGTTTATATTAATAAATATATTCTAAAACTTATGTACAAAATTAGTGTTATATTATTATAAATATATTCTAAACTAAATAAAAAGATAAAAATTTATATATTAATAATTTATTTTAATATCAATGTTAAAGATAAAAGTGCATATAATATCATTCTATATAAATTTTCAAACTGAAGTATATCAATTTCTAATATTAAAAGTCAAACACTCTAACAAGGCAGAGGAGTTGCTCAGAAAGTTATGGAAATTTCGATTATATTTAGAGAAAATCTGGCAAGGATTATTGTAAATCCAAATTATAATTGTTAAACTTCAAAATTTTAGGTGTCCTAGATGTTTTTGATGGTGCTGAATCCATTTCCACCATCAAAAACAGGATTCAAACATTGCCTCTACAAGATTTTTTGAATTTTTTTTGGGCGGATTCCGGCCACTTTTGGCTGCCTGCGCAATTCCTCCGCCTCATTAGACGACTCCATTAAAAATTCTAAAATATGTTGATAAATTATAACTACTAACTTGTATTTTTTAAAATATCTATTAATAGTTTATGGGATTTTAGATAAACAGTGATGGATGTATATGACAATAATATAGCCTCACCATTTCCAAACTTAAAAAGAAAAGTCATATAATATTAAGTTAAGAAATAATTTTATGAAAATTACTTTAAAAAATTAAATTATATTATCTTAATATTAATATTTTACACTATATTAATATTAATAAATTTATATAACTTGCAAAGGGGCAGAGTTATTTTGCTTGGTGGAAAAAAATAATTTGAAATCTTTGTTATTGTTAGAGTGAAAAATGTAAATATTTTTAGTTTTTAAAAATAAGGTACATTTTTAACTTTTTGTGATTATTGTTTAGAAAATTATGGCTCTTATCATCCAGAGTACTATATTCTGATTGAAGGGAAAAATGTAAATATTTTTAAAAACAATCTTTGTTCTGATTATTGTTTAGAAAATTGTGAATATAGAGTACTATATTCACAGTACTATATTCATTTCATGAATAAAGATCTCATTCACAAATTACAGACCTTGTATGTTAGTACACCAAGTGGGGATTACGGGGGATGTCAGACGAGTTATTTCTGCACGCGCAATGTGACAAAGGAGTTCTTCTTGGATTTCTTCACACGCAAAGGGTCAGAGTTATTTTTCTTGGGCGGAAAAAAAATTGAAATCTTTGTCATTATTAGAGTGATGGAATATATTTTTTTGGCTAATTTGCCATTAAAAATACATTATGAGAAATATGACTACTACGCTTATATGCATGCATGTTAGCCATTTATTTGGTATATGCATATTTTGATCTATATTTTGAACTTATACAAATTATCCTTAATTATGGAAGTAGTGTTCATTGACTATTTCATTTAAAAAGAATAAATTCCAATGGACCTTAACCCCATTGTTGAATGGTGATAATTTTGTCAAAATATTGGAAAAACCATGAAGAAAGTCTACATGGCTTATAGGGCTCCACTAACATGCAAATATTGCCATGATTGAATCCTGCAATATCCCAACATCAAAATTTTAATGAGATATGGTACATTTTAGGTGTTCTAATGAAATTCTTGCACTAAAAACACCTAACACAATAAAGATCTAAGAATGCAGCCTCTTCTTTATGTAAATAATAGAAAAAAAATTACATGCCCACACAAGACCTACTAAAGCCCGTGCCTTGGCATATATGGCTGCCCATCAAGAAAGAAATTAAATATATTGAAGCACAATCATAGATCCTAGATGGATCCACTACACAAATTACTCCCATGGGTTTCCATACCTAGGATCAACTAGAACTAGCCTTGCCAAGTTCACAACAAAAGCCAAATAGATAAATAACTCTCCTATCCCCTTTTATAGGCTTGATTGACTCTTTAGAGACTTTATTTTATTGTTTTCCCTCGAAAAACAAAGGCAAATACAATGGGCCAATGCCATGGGCAACTGCCACATTAAATACCATGGGAAGATTCCATCCACTTTGACCATATCCAAATATATATATATATATATTAATATATATATATATATATATATATATATATATATATATTACAAATCCTCCTGACCAAAGATTGTTTTCCCTTAGGTAATCCACTTCTATCCACAAAAGAAGCATTTGTATATTGATACCAAGATCCCATACAACCCAATGTGTTATTCCATGTCTCCATTCTAAATGATCATGAATGGATCCTTCGATACTTGAATCCAAAACAATCTTCTGGTCAATCCTACCCCCAATGGATTCTCCTAGATCCCAATGCCACCTAAGTCCTAGGACATGTTGGTTATGACACCACCTCAGCTCTCCATCATTGCTTTTGCTTGAGGGCCCAAGTTGCAATATGCCCTTAGCTAAGATTATCCTGTCAATAGAGTTCCAACTCATAATATTTTGTAAATCCATCTTGTGGGAAGTATATAATGCATGAATCCATGCACATGGAATAAATCTACCATGCTGATGTTGCCTAATGCTCAACTCATGTTGCTCCACCTGATCACCCATCATCATCCATTTGTATAACTCTTCCTTGCTATCCCTAATGTATAATGGCAGGTTGGTAGAGTTGCAAGCCTTATGTATGTACTATTGTAGAGGGCTACTCTGCAACTCCCAAATGTACTCCTCTTCCTACCTTGTGAGGGACTTGAGTCGTTCCTCGACACTAGACAACTAGGTCATTGATTCAACACATACCCTACCCCTATGAGGTTCTCAAATTTTCTATTCTCCTATAAGACAGTGTCTCATGCTACCCTGACTCTCTACTTCAACATCGTAACATCTTTCTTGAAATGCATGATCCTCGCATTAAAAATAATGTACATAGACTTTTAAAGAGACAACTACTCACTGTACTATTTCAAAGGAGTTATTCTTCTTAGAAACCCACGCATTGTGGCCATAACTCCTCTTAGACACCACTTATTGTGGCCTTTCCAAGCTATTGTCCAAAACACCATTTTTTAGAATTTCTTTATCACTTTTCTAAACTCAAAAATCTTTCTAAGCAAGCTATGATGTCCTCCTCAATAAGCCATGACATCTCATGATTGTTTCCCAATTATTTTTACTCTAACTACATCTCTATTTTTATTTTCAAGATGTCAATACTTTCTAAAAATACTTAAAAACAATGAAAATCCATCGTCACAATATGTAAAACTCTAATAACAATTCAAGTAAAACACCTATTATCTCATTACCTCCTAAAAGCAGCCGCTCCTCTTGAAATTGTCTTTCCTTTCAAAGTTTCCATCTTCTCCAAGCCTTCTAGAGAAGAAATTTTGGTTATTTGTTTCGTACTAGGATATTGTAGATGAATCTATGTTGGGAATAAAGGAATATATTTTTTGGTTAATCCCCCATTAAAAATGCATTATGAGAAATATAACTACTACGCTTATATGCATGCATGTTAGCCGTTTATTTTGTATATGCATATTTGGATCTATATTTTGAACTTATACAAATTATCCTTAATTATGGAAGTAGTGTTTATTGCCTATTTCATTTAAAAAGAATAAATTGCAATGGACCTTAACCCCATTGTTGAATGGTGGTAATTTTGTCAAAATATTAGAAAAACCATGAAGAAAGTCTACTTGTCTTATAGGGCTCCACTAACATGCAAATATTGCATGATTGAATCCTGCAATATCCCAACATCAAAATTTTAATGAGATATGGTACACTGTAGGTTTTCTAATGAAATTATTGCACTAAAAACACCTAACACAATAAAGATCTAAGAATGAAACATCTTCTTTATGTAAATAAATAGAAACAAAATTACATTCCCACACAAGACATACTAAAGCCCGTGCCTTGGCATGTATGGTTGCGCATCAACAAATAAATTAAATATATTGAAGCACAATCGTAGATCGTAGATGGATCCACTACACAAATTACCCCCATGGGTTTTCATACCTAGGATCAACTAGATCTAGCCTTTCCAAGTTCACAACAAAAGCCAAATAGATAAATAACTCTCCTATCCCCTTCTATAGGCTTGATTGACTCTTTAGAGACTTTATTTTATTGTTTTCCCTCAAAAAACAAAGGAAAATAAAATGGGCCAATGCCATGGGAAACTGCCACATTAAATACCATGGGAAGATTCCATCCACTTTGACCATATCCAAATAGATATATATATATATATATATTACAAATCCTCCCGCCCAAAGATTGTTTTCCCTCAGGTAATCCACTTCTATCCACAAAAGAAGCATTTGTATATTGATACCAAGATCCCATACAACTCAATGTGTTATTCCATGCCTCCATTCTAAATGATCATGAATGGATCCTTCGATACCTGAATCCAAAGCAATCCTTTGGTCAATCCTACCCCCAATGGATTCTCCTAGATCCCAATGCCACCTAAGTCCTAGGACATGTTGGTTATGACACCCCCTCAGCCCTCCATCATTGCTTGTGCTTGAGGGCCCAAGTTGCAATATGCCCTTGGCTAAGAGTATCTCGTCAATAGACTTCCAACTCATAGTCTCTCATAAATCCATCTCGTGGGAAGTATATAATGCATGAATCCCTGCACATGGAATAAATCTACCATGTTGATGTTGCCTAATGCTCAACTCATGTTGCTCCACCAAATCACCCATCATGATCCATTTGTATAACTCTTCCTTGCTATTCCAATGTGTTATCGGGAAAACTAGTGTCTATGCAGAACTGCTAGCCCCACTAAGGGTGATAGCTACCTTAGAAACAAACACACTAAAACTACTTTCGTTTTCCTTTATGAGAAATAGATGAGAGAAGAATAAAGGAGACCTACCTTAGTCTTGTGCTTGGTTCCTTGCTTGATTCCTTTCCCTTATGATAGTCCTTTACTACTTTCTTCCTTGTATACCCAGCCTCAAAGAGCACCTATAGAATCAAAGCAGCATAACACTATACGAGAACATAGATCTATTATCATAAACAATATAGGACCAGATATATATTAACCACACAAATGCATATAACATCAATCACACAAGAATGTGGAGGAAAACTTGAATAGCTTTATTGAAAATCAAGAAAGAACAAAGATGATTACAGCCAATTGTTCTGACCCAGCATCATCCTCTCAGCAAGAAGCCCTTCTTCACCTCATGAAAAGCTTAGATCACCCAACACTATGATATTGCACCAAGAAACCAACAACATTTCCTTACAAGATACAAGATTCCAGCCTCTGGATCTCTGGGATGAGGGATCCATATATAGATGTTTGCAAGGGGGGTGAGTCAGCTTTTGAGATTTGATTAGTGTCTTCGCTCTGATAGTTATTGAATCCACTTGGAGATTGATGATCTCTTACTCATCCATGGGCGAATGTAGAGAGGCAAGTGTCATAGGAGAAGTTTCTAGAAGATTCTTTTGCTTCTCCACCTTGCAGATTGACCCTGCCATTTGTCCACTCTC
>APFE031433476.1:0-18738 GCA_000404065.3 Pinus taeda
TCCTTTCTATATATAGGAGTCTAAGGGGTCATAACATAATTAGAGCCGACATAACAATAATAATATGAAGCCACAATAGTAACATTAGTGGGCTTATATGGGGTACAATAGTAACAATATGGGCACTATGTGGGTACATCAATTTAATAAGTGGGTTGTACTAATAACAATAAGGGGTTACACTAGTATTATAGGGGTTTAACATGCACCTCTCCTTCAAAAAGCGTTGTCCTCAACACTTGAGTAATTCTTGATGCTTCCGTGTAAAATTCTTGTCCTCCCATGTAGAATCTTCAGCTGGTAAGTTCTTCCACTTGATGAGATACTCTGAAATCGATCGATTTCGTAGCTGTCGGGTCCTTGTTTCTGTGATTGCTCCAGGTTCTAATATGATTTTTCCTTCCTCTTCAATTTCTGGCAATATTGTTTGAATTAGGATCTTTTGCAACTTTTGAATAAATGGCCATAATTCTTCGTCCTTCTTCCATTCATCCCTTGCTTCGTTTATCCAATTTGGTTGGATAACAGAAATAGCACAAAAGAATGCTTCCACATCCTCATCCTTGAAGAGTTGTCCCATTCGGTAAGGTCGCCGTTTTTTAAGTGCATGTAGTATTGCCAACATTTCCTTCTCATAAATAGCTTGCTTGATATGTAGCGGTAAAAATACCCAGTCACCTACATCAAAACATTTTTTACTACGATGTTGATCTACCTGTTGTTTCTTTTGATTTTGCACCAAAGTGGCATTATCCTTTAAAAGTTGGAGAACTTTTTGTTGATGCTCGATGTGATCTTTCACTGCTTGAACCTTTTTCTTTGTGATATGTCCTTCTATGTCTAGAGTTTGAGGAGTGATAATTTCTTCCGATCCTTTACAAGATATGGTCGGATTCATTTCTTGATGCTCGATGTGATCTTCTATCTTGATAGTTTGAGGAGTGGTAATTTCGACCAATGAATTACACGATATGGTTGGATTCATTTCTTCTTTCTCGATGTGATCTTTCACTTCTTGCACCTTTTTCTTCCTGATATGTCCTTATATCTTGAGAGTTTGAGGAGTGGTAATGCTTGCCAATGCTTTACAAGATATGGTCTGATTCATTTCTTCTTTCTCTCGGGTGGGGTCCTGGTGTATATACTCTTCTTTTGATGTTTCTTGATCCTTTTCTTCCTCCTCTTCATATTCTATGTAAAATAATTTCTTCTCAGCACACTTATGACCTTTAGTGCATTTGCTATCAAAATTGTAACAAAGCCCTTTTTCTCTTTTTTCTTCCAATTGTTGTGGTGTAACCCTTGTAGGTTGTGGAAGGCTAGGAGAAACAACAATTCCATCTTTATAGTTGTGAGGGGTATGCTTCTTGGTTTCCATAATTTTGCTTTCCACTATGTCACACCGCCCTCTTAGTATTATTTCCAACAATCAATGCATATAAAAACCTCATCAAAAGGTGGTTCCCGATGAATTTTTTTTTAGTATAACTGACAATTATATAATGATTACTAATGAAACCTTAGGGATCATAGTCATTATGGGGCAAAGTAAATAACCAAATTTCTTCAAGCTCTTTGGCTTCTATGATTCTGTGCCCTTTGTCTTAGATATTAATGTCACCAAAATTTATTGGGAAATTATGCGAGTTTCTTTTGCATATTACTCAACTTTTTGGCTTTCCCGTACAAAACAACTTGATTAGCCACTACTCTGAAAGCAAGTATTTTCGAAATATATCAAGGCAAAATATGGGGACTGACTTCACTACCAAAAAATATGATGTAGGAAAATAATTCTTCAACAAACTAACAACATATTGATTTTGGCCTTCTTTCAAATTATCATTCATTCTTAGAGGTATTGTTCCAAGCAAGACTTGATGCAAAGGAATCAAAACATAGTGGAAAATATCATAAAAATGGTATTTAAAATTAGACTTCCATAGAACAGGAGCATAATTTTGAATTGGTAGTTGCTGTTCAGATGGGTAATTCCATTTCATGAGGGAAATGGAATTGAGGCAATAACAAAATCTAACAAATAGGCAGACATACAAAAAATATAATTGAACCCAGGGGGAGATGACACTGACAACTTCACTGAATATGTGATATTATTTGATAACAGGTCAGCCCACTTTAGGCGTTTCCCCTCATTCAAAATGCTATGGAATTAGGATCCTTTTAATTTTACAATGCTCAAGATCTTGTTCCCCATATAATTTGCTTAAAATTTTAATAAGAAATTTAGCAGGCTTCTTAAAAATAACTACTAGATAGTCCCTTTTTCCCTTGAGCTTAAAACTTTCTACTTCTTCACTCAACCATTCTTCAATTATTATATCATAATTCTCTTGGCATTTCTTCAAGAAAGTACTTCAAAACTTATGAAGAAACTCAAAATTAAGTGGGATTTGCAGGGGACTGAGCTTATATATGGTCGATAACGCTTCATATTTCTAGGAGGCTATCACTATTTCTTGATGATTAGATAATGTTCGGGTTTTAATATTAGCGCAAGAGAGAAACCACGAAATCATGTCATAATAGGGAAAAATTTTGGCCCTAGTTGCTACTTTATGTACCATTGTTGCTCTAATTGCTTCAAACCATTTTTTCTTTGTTTCAGTAGCTCTTGGAATTTCTAACCATTCCCTTTGCTGAAAGAATTCAAATATCTCCTACCAGGTCATCATACCTTCTTTCTTGCATCTTGTAGGTTGAATATGAAATGAGTAATGTGCCGGAGTTTCACTTCTTGCGCTAGTCCAACATCCATGCTCTTCATCTTTTCTTTAATATGCTTGATTTGTTGCTTTGTCGTTGAGATTTTCCCCTTTTTCCCAATGTATAACCTATAAACAGTAAAAATGGATATATAATTTTTTCTTATTTAAAACTTGAAATTGAATTCAAGAACTTCTAAAAGAAATATTGTTATGCTTACACATAATTTATTGAAACTAGTACTGTGTTTCCTTAATTCAGTGGTTCTTGCAACAAGACTTAAGAAACGAGCATGCAACCAGAACACCCTAAAATATTAAATTTGCAATTGAAAATTTTGCGTTTTTTGGAATTTTAAGAGTTGTAAACATTAACAAAGCATATATTAGTTTTGATAATTCAAAATTTGGAATTGAATTCAACAATTTGTAAATAAAATAACATTATCTTACACATTTTTTTTGGAAACAGGTACCGTGTTGCCTCAATTCGATTATTCTTTGAACAAGAGTTAAAAGAACGTCATGCAGGGAAAAGACCTTAAAATTTTAAATTTTCTACTAAAGATTTTCTTTTTTTTTCTGGAATTTTATGATCTGTAAATGCAAATACAACATACATGAGTTTTTCTAATTTAAAATTTAAAATTTCACTTAGGAATATCTAAAAAAATGAGGTTATGCTTACAGAGAGGTTTTTCAAATTGGTACTCAGTTTAATTAATTCAAATTTTCTTTGAACAATTCTTTAAAAAAAAGCATGCAGCCACAATACCCTAAAATCTTAAAATCCTGTTTAGAAAAACGTGAAAATTGCAAAAGAAAATGTGCATTAATTCCATTTAAACAGGCTAACTATTTTTGTTTTCAGGAATCAAGAATGCATTAAAAAAAATATTATTGATTTAAAAAATAATCAATTGAAAATGAAACGAGAAATTTTGAAAATGTTTATTAAAAAATGCATTGCACACAAATCAACAAAAAAAATATTTTATTCACATGATCAAAGAGATGGGAGGTCGGGAAGTCGACCTCTCAAGTATTTTTTATTTTATGATTAAGTTGTTATGTCTCGATTCCGACTATACCATAGTCAGCTTTTCTCTCTATTATGCCAATCAATACAGTTGGCAGGTCAGACAATCAAGCATTTTTTTTTTATTCACTTATTATATCCTGACCCCTACTATACCATAGTCGAGTGGTTTCATTAGGCCAAATAGATTGAAGATCGGGAAATGCTGGGGTTTGAAGGTTGCTGTGATTATTTATAATAAAATTCCTAGTCATCTAGACTTTCTAGTCATGTGGTCGAAAGGTCATGTAGTCCAGAGGTTAATTGTTTTACAAAATGTTTCTTGATCCATTCTATGACTTAAGTCTTCAAAAAACAGAAAATTTGTTTAACGTTTTTGTTTTTATTTTTACTTTGTGATGCATAAAAGAAAAAAAGGCTCATTGTAAACCTAATAACAAGAATGCAAATTATTGCTAGATTTTTAAATTATATCTTTCGTATCAAAAAATTACATAACATGGATCATGGAATGAGTGAGTATTGCCTTTTGATTTGGAATCAGAAAGAACATTAGCAATAACATAGAGCATTTTTATTCCTCTTATGATTCAATTAATTTATGCTCATAATTTAACTACAATTGAGAATAAAAAATGACTGAAATATACAATTATACCTTTATCTCTTGTGTCCTATTTACTTAATATTAGTAATATAGTCTTGACTAGTAAATGTCTAAATACATTTTTGGATTCTAGTTACTTGAAACTAGCGATCAAGTCTATATTTGGTAATTTCTAAATAATTGTTTACATGTGTCATAGTTAAAATTACTAATGTAGACTATGCTTGATAACCACGAAGCAAATTCTTTAGGTAGTTGAAAGCATATTATATACTTTATATACATAGAACTATTCCTCCAACTAAAATACAAAGTTGTTTCGATTTTTTTTCCCAAAGTAATCAAAGATATTTTTGCAACAAAATGCTTTGAAGACACTTGTATCATGTGTAGCGATATTGCAGTGAAAGCAATGAATAAGAAGCATATAAAAATAGTAGGGGCAAATGAGTAACAAAATTTTTGGATTCTGAATCTTTGAACAAAGGAGAGTATACCTAAGATCACCACATATATGATCGCTACCATGTTTTTCACTGCTTTCCTCTCTGGTGGCACAAATTTCCAATTATCTTGCACAATGCATAACTGCAAAATCATAAAGATAAAATCTATGAACATTGACCAAGTACATGAAAGGAAATAACACTGATAACATTTGTCTTTATTTCAATTAGAATCCTGAAAGAGGAGTAGGAAAATGAAATATTGCTCAATGATTGGAAGATATACACTATGTCCTTTGTTAACAAAAATCTATATAAGCACTTTGATTAGGGTTGCATAAAGATGCTTTGTATTTCCAAGGATCCTTAGATTTTTTTTTTTGTAAGTTTGGGAATACATCTTCATCATGTTCAAATTATCACCATGATCGGGGTGAATAGCACAAGATTTGAACCTAAGACTTCCGGTTCGGTGAGACTTCATTTCCATGACCATTTCCAATTGAGCTACCCCAAGCGGACTCCAAGGATCCTTAGATTGAATTAATGTTAATCAATGTTTTTTTTTATTCATAGCTGACTCAAAAAATACCATTTCTATACATCTAGTTAAATTGGATGAGAAAATAAAAAACAAAATATGAAAAACAAGACAAAACTGCAAATTTTGTTATGCTAACAACGAGGGAAATAGAAGAGTATCAAGGACACATGGTGGTTCTAGTGTTCGAGAACCATGAAATTTCCTGCAAGGTTGGTAACTGAGACAATATAAGCACATATCAAACATAACCATGTATAAATTGTTTTATATGTGACAAAGAGCATTTTTTCCCTTGTACATGAAAGCATGTTTCTTTTTTTTGTTGTTGTATTACAATAATAATAATTATATTTCACTAAATATCAATATTGAGCCGAAGCACATAGGGAGACCTTGTAGAGGCCTAGTAAAAAAATCAATATATCATAATTCGTCTTGTTAAGAAAAGGCCTTAGTATCAATGTAAAGAAAAAAAATTCAAAAAGGAAAAGAGTAAAACATGTTATTTATGACTTCTTGGTTTATCTAGAAATGAGTTTCACGTCATTTCTATTTTTCTAGTTTTTGGATTCAAAGACCTAGTCTAGCAACTTGTACCATACTGTGAGTAAAAGAAAAATATAATACGAATCCCATGAGAAAGGAAACAGAATGACTTATATGGAAAAGCACATGATAAAACAAATATTAGGATTGAAAAACACACAACTATAAGGAAAATTATGCATTGTGAGATTAATTATTATGTTAACATTAAAATATTAAAATGTGCAATACATGCAGACTAGTTTCAGTTTCAGAATTGAGTGCATTATTAATTGTATCATGATTATGTGGATGCGTAATACTGCTATATTGAGTACATCAAATGGTAGAAGAGTGTACTCAAAAATTATTTCATAAAACTTGCCAACAATATTAAATAATAGGTAATAAGTGCTTAAAAAACAAGTACCTCTTTATCCATAAATTTATGCTTTTATGCTCTTGCAGACATTCCACTATTTGAAGTGTGTGGCATTTGTTTTGGATCATCATTGACCTCGGTTCATTGATTCGTTGATAATATTGGTACAATAAAAATAGGTGACTGGAGAGCAATTGTAGACACATTTTCTATTATACTCTGTAACTCTATTTTAACATGCTCATTTGACATATGTTTTTGATTAGCGTATTGATGCAAATAGCAGTTTTGACCTCCAATTCATGGCTAAATGAAACTGAATTAACATTGAAAATAGTTCTACTATGCTTAATGAATAAAAGATAAAATCAATTGATTCAATGATTGAACAACTTTCAACAGTTCGGAATTATGTGTGCCCAAAAATACAAGATTAGTGATATTTTTATCAATCATAATGAGTTTCATATTGTAATAGTGAAATCACATACTCCAAAGTGACATGAGAGATCGAAAATAAGAAATCAAGTTACCAACGATTCTGAGATTATTTTACAAATTTCTGAATCTCTTGTTTATAATATATCTAGAACACGAAATTGTATATGTTAAATAATAAATACATAAAATACCTAAGACAATATTGTTACAAAAAACGCTATGGTAGAGAGAAGCTAAAATCTGTCATAATTTCAAAGTAAGATTGATTACATAGGTCAATGAAATTTTTATCATAAGATCTCATAGTTCAAAATAACTAGTATATTTATTATTCATAGCAATGAGTGTGCCACAAAAAAGGATCACTGATTTCAAATAGTACATATATCGTTCACCATCCATCAAAGAATCATTATCAAACACAAAGCATTGGAAACTATTAACGTGTGCTATGGTAAACAATAAACTATTATCTTGAAATGGAAAAACAAGTGGCTACAAAAACAATGCATGCATGTGACCATGCATTAATGATGACAAAGAGCCAACACATTTATCCGACATCATTGCTATAGCACTTAGCATTAGAAGAACCACATTTTCAAATTGCAATTTTTTGTAAGCTGATATGCATTACAGGAGGAAACCAAAAATTAGAAAACATAAATAAGATACACATTTTGTTAATTCATTAGATAATAAATTCGCAATTATATATAACTGCAATGCAACACTATATATCTTAGGAAATAAAAACCCCTGTGCAAGAAAGCCAATTAGCAGAAGAACACAACTTGCGAAAAAACACTTGTGCAAATATAAAAATAAAATTTCTGGAAGATTTGATATATGTGAAAAAATGAAAAAACAAAAATTTCTCGATTCCCCTGTAGAAGTCCCCCTTTTTTTGACACATAATATTTCATTGAATATATACAAAAATCAAGTAATTCAAATATTTTCCTTTTTTTTAAAACAAAACAATTTCACAATTTACAAGAAAATAAGAATTCAAGTTAATATTGTAACAAAGAAAAGAAAAATATGCATATGTATATAATATGTTATAATGATTTTTTTGTAAGTATACAATGTGTTTGTGCAACTGATATATTATGGTTTTGTTAACCAAACGATGCACTTGGTTGTCCGAAATTTTCAAAAGAAGAAGTTTCTCTAGTAAATATGCACATTAGTTTCCAAATGTGTCACAAAAAACAAGAAATAAATAATTGGGTAGCATAGTCCAAGTAGCCAGTATCAACGAAACCACAATATGCCTAGATTATATTTAAATCTCCAATTTCCTTTTTTTTCCACGAATTGAAATGAATTTTAAGAAGAGACAAAAAAAAACTAGGAAAGAGAAATGAGATACAAAATCTCTTGATTCATTACACAATAAATTTGCAATTGTATATAATGATATCACAACACTATATAGCTCAGAAAATAGGGACAAAAAAAGGCTAATTATAAAATGAACACTACGGGAAAAAATAATTATGCAAATAGGAAAATAATGATGATTTGATCTATAGAAAAATAAACCGAAAATACAACTATCTCAATTCTCTCGTAGTGCCTTCTTTTAACGCAGAGCATTCAATTTTTCATATATAGAAGTGAACACATTGATACACATGCAACTATTTTGTTTCCTTCTTTTTGTTTTTTTTCCCTTAACAAAACACAGTTCCAAAATTTACAACAAATGAGATCAAAACATCGACACATATATAATATGACATACTAACTATTCTGGAGTTACATTATGTTACTGTGGAACTAAGATCTAATGTTCTTATTAAACAAAAAATGACACCACAGTCTCATAGAAATTTTTATATAACTAAAGTACCATATTTCATAGTGTGCATTTTCCTCTCTGTTTTCATATGGAGCAGCAAGAAAAAGTCACACGAAAAAGTGAAAAAGAACTAGTTATCAAATATATATATATATATATATATATATATATATATATATACTATATTATATATATATATATATATATATATTCGTGATTGATATATTTCAACATATATCCAGAAAACACTTGACTAAATGTTTTTTGTGTTTTGTAATTCTGCAACCTGCAATAAAAGAAAAAGTATTTATTAGTATTTATGCAAGTATTTTTCAATTATGAATTGCTACCATACAAAAAATAAAAATTGAAAAGAGCAACAATAACTTAATTGTCAACTGAATGAACTTGATGTACGAAAGAAGATTTTTGTCTTCTTGTCACAACTCTTTTATCTCAGCGATAATTTTGTTAATTGTTAAAGTAAAAAGACCTCAAATACAAAGTTTTCTTAAATTGAAAACTGGAGATGATATGATTTGCATGTACTCATGAAAACTTGTCTCAGAAATAAATGGGCATTGTTATTTTAGTTGTAGCATATGCAACGTACAATCAATTTTGCAATTCTCTATTTCCAACGTGCATTCAACACCGTGCTCATAGTTAAATGTTGTGCCATATTTACAAATTGTGCATTTATCTGTGGTTGGATGAACTAGCTATTTTCACTTATTGAAAATTCGATGAAAATGAGGAGAGAAAAAGTTTTTGGCTTTCAACACTCCCTACATATGTGTTTTTTTTCCCCAAAGAAAATTGAATTGTTAGATCCAATATGTATTATCAAAATCCAATATTTTGGACATCAAACTAAAATTATTATTACTTGAACAAATAATATATTGGTAAATACACTTGTGTTCTTGACATTACAAAAGACAATAAATGTGCTCTTGCACGTTCATGATTCAATGCCTTCAGAAAAGTTGTTGGTCTAGAGCGTAACTGTTGACTCCCTTTCACATAATTTTTTACAATGTTTGTGAAAAAATAGGGTGGAGTCATCTTTGATGAAAATTCATACTGTATTTAAAAAAAATTCTCTCTATGACTATCATTCAATAGCAGCTGTAATCATTCCGACAACATCTTTTTGGTTAAGTAGTCTATGCAAAAGAATAATGAGATAATTTCTACCTTGATAACAATGCAAAACAAATATACAATAACATTGTTTCAAAGAAACTATTAGCTTTTTATTCAAAATGAAAGTATATTTATTCTAGCAACAAACTTACAATTGCATTGTCCTTTGCAACTTCACCATCTTTTATATTGAGTTCTAGTTGCTTGTTATTTTGGTGGCAGCATATTACTATTGCTCCTATTGAACCAACTGCATATGCATAAGTTGAAACAATGAGATCATGTGTTGTTGTATCTGGAGCCAACCTACATTTTTTTCAAACCTGTGCAATTGATTTAACCAAGGTTTTGCCCTATAACACAATGCAACATTTTGTGTCTCCTTGTTAATAAATACCCTTGTTTATTATTGCAAAATCTATAATTCAACACTATTTCCAACAATAAAAAAGTTTTCAAAATGATATATGAGATTATTTCCCATGTTTATTGTGATAGTCAGTTGGTCGCGGCTATCAACCAAATCAGCGTGGAGCAACCACACCTTTGCAGGAGAGCTAGGAATTTTAGTTTGTGTTGGCCCATAAATAACCAGTATATCGCCTCCAATTTTGTTTACATATGCTTCTGAGCATATTTCAATGATTGAAAAGGATGTTGTTTCCATTTTTTTTGCTCTACTTATATGCAAATTCAAAACAACATGCTTCAAAAAACATTGACATTGATTTAATGCAAATATGTCATTTGACTATACAAACATTACGTGCATCACAAACCTAACCTTTTTGGATTCTCACTTTCCACCATTTGTTTGCTAGAGCTATATGTTTCCATGATATTATTCCAAATGAATGGACCAATCATTGCAAAAAATGAAAATGCAAGTCATCAAGTAAGGGACAAGTGTATAAAGAAGATTTAAAACAATGTATACTTTAAAATGATAAATTATATATACATGAATTATGTTTTTATGGTACTATTAGCCATTGTTCGTGGCTATGTAGTAAACGATCATAAGTTACAACAAATAAAATGTTTTATAGATTTCATTGGCAAATATACATATAGTTCACTTATGGAAATGTATTATTAAGAATTACCATGGGATTTTTTTTTTTTTAATATCAAAAGTAGTTGCACAAGAAATAATGAAATATGAACTACAAGCTAAAACAAATAATACTATTTAGTATATGGAGAAAAATGCAACAAAGTGAGTAATAAATTGCCTAAATTGCATACCAAGCATGACATAAAAGAATATAGTTATACAAGAAAAACAAAACAAATTTATGTTCATGATTGGAAGACTTACCGAAATTTGATATTTGCATGTTTTTGTTATTTTCTTGTTCTTTTTTGTGCATAATTTCTTTGTTTTTCAATTTTTGCAAATCAAGGCATATGTCGAAGTTGTGCATTTGAAAATGTGACAAATATTGTGACAAGTCTGTTGGCCGGATAAATCATTCTTGTGGACAAGACCGATCTCCCTAGTATCTAATGATATCTAGCAACAAAGAGCACAAGCAAATCTACTTTTCTCTAAACATGTTTCAATTCATTAATGAATACTAAGAAGTGTAATAGACCCTACCTCAGTCCAATGCTTGTTTGAGGTAGTTTTATCCCAACAGCTTCAAGCAGTTCTCGTTTAATAACCTGCATACACAAACAAGCACACATCAAAGCATATCTGCGTATAACAAAACATGTTCATTATGAAGATCAAGGAGCTCATAAAACAAACCATTAGAGACAGTTCATTGAGAAAAACAAACTTGATTGTATTAACTTTATGAATAAAAGAACCTTACAACCTTTGCCTTGATGTTGCACAAGTTCTTTCTAGGGTCCAGCAAGAGTCTCCTCTACTTTGACAAGCCTCACTCACTTCCCAAATGACATGAAAGGTATGTGATCTCTCCTCTCACAAGCTCGAAAAGGAAGCCTATTTTTCAACAGCATTTACCCTCAAGAATCTTCAGCTTTCAACCTCCTCTACAACCAGCCCAATGCATGAATGTATAGTGCAAATGGAGGAAGTTGCAGGTCCAGGATAATCACATCATATCATGGAGTTAGCTCCCTTAGTTATGGAATGGATGAACCAAGGTGGAGCAGAATTGCCAGCGTAATATTCCTTCTAGAAGTCTCTAGAAGTGACCCAATATGAGTTTTTAAGAATGAACTCACGCCTTTTTAACTTTTACAGGGGTTCACACTCATTACTCAATATACAGAGTGGTCAGGTTCGCAGGAAACATGACCATTAGGTGCGGCACTGTAGGCAATGCTAGGAGAAAGTGTGAAACCAGGATTTGAGATATTTTTAAGGTCTTTCTCCCATTTTCAAGGCTTGACATGAAAAGCTGAGGTTTAAGACTTGCAAAGGAGGTATGTATAAGTGTTGATGGATTCATACAAACTGTAGAAAGTCATGGTGACAATTTTTTTGTCTAACAGATTGCCCCCTAAAGTGCGAAGTCTGTAGTAGATGAGGATGGTTTTTGATCATCTAAGAAGAGTGAAGGACTTTATCATTTCAAGTATTTTCTTGTGGATACCCCGATCGAACCTATAAAAACATTCAATACAAAATATATATATGTGAACATATCATCGCTGAGGTAGGCATTCCCATACTCAGATCAAAAACTGACTAAGGACTATCTAAAACTGCTCTGATACAGGAATGATTTTGTATTACATCACAAGTAGGAACATATGGACACAATATGGATGCAGCCATATGTTTAGGAATAGTCCACTATATAATGATAACAAAGTTCCTCGTAGCTTGGATGGTGGAAACTAGATCCAGGGTCTGCATTTCTACTTCCTGAACTAGTACGATTCTACCCATGTGAATGAATATGTCGAAGTCGAACATGGGAGAAACCACTTGATTACCAGCCAATGAAGTAAACTGTTAACAAGTGTGAGAGGAACCACCAATAATGTCAATGGCCCTCAAAGTATCCAGTACAATCCATGAAATGTGAATGAAATGAGTCGATTTCGAACATGTCACGGAATCCGTTGATCGAAGGTCAATGATGCAACCTATCGTCAAAGGCGAGAAACTTGCCATTGAGGCATGCAGATTCCAAGGTACTGACGATTTCTAGATCATCTTTCTAGATAATGAGTTGGAGTCGATAGAAAGTGATCCGTCATAGGCTAGCCCATAACACGAAATCATAGGTCAAGTTTGAAGAAATATGTTTAGCAAGAACTAACTCAAGCATGGTCAATGATGGATGACAAATATTTTGTAGGTGAATGGTTTATCTGCACATACTTCTTAAACACGTAATGACATAGCAGATGGCTTGGTGACAGTTGACAGAAAGTTAATACCCGGAAACCGGCTGAAGACTTTCAAAGTGGCTTGATTAACTGTTAGGTAAAGGATTTCCCAACCCAGGTGGATAAAAGTGTCGTGTTCAGGAGTGATGGAAAGTTTTTTCAAACACAGAGTACAACAAACAGGTCCATTTTTCTTGTTTTCCCCCACCATTTCTGGGAAGTACCTCTTTATTTTTAACAAGCTTGAGGAGGATAACATTTGCTTGGTTATAAGCTCATCCTTCGGATGAGTCCAACTTAGTTTAAATTCGAACCCTTAAGAAGGAGTGTCTGTTCCTGTTTGTTATTGAACAGGTCCTTTACTGTGAAATTTTTAATTGAGTCAAGTATAGGAGAAACTCGGTGGTTTTTTCAATTTTAGGGAGTCAGAAGAAAAACTTAAGAAAACTCCACGGTTGTCCTTTTTCGTAAATTTGTGTCTTCCAAGCCCGAAAAAGTATAAAATAATACTTGAGAGAACTGCTTGATCATTATGACCAAGGAGTAATTTTCATGATTAGTGCCTTCAATCTGAAAAAGTAAAAAAGTGATTGAAAACATGTCGTTTTATTACCAATATCGAACTTTAAACGACAAAAGTCCAGCAATCTTTTCATGTTTGTACGGTCGGAAAAGAGCTGTAAAGGACTGTCTTTTTAATTCCGTTTTAATGAGTTTAAAAAGAAACACTCGACAATATTTTCATTTTTTTACGAGTTAGAAAAGAGCTTAAAGAGGACTCTTATGTGGTTTTTGTTGAAAATGACCAATTTCACCTGAATCCCCAATATTCTGCACAAAAACTGCAAACATTACTCATATCTGTTTAAAAATAATAAAAATGCACCAAAATGACCTTTTCAAAGTAAAAAATAAATAAATTTAATTTATTTATTCAAAAAATCTTATAAAAAGGGCTTTTACAAGTTCATTTTTATCGTTTACCTTTGGAGTAAAAAGTAAGAGCTTTTGTTAAAAAACTTCCCATGGAGATTGTGCAAAATTCGTCCGCTGGAATCAAGAACCGTCTTCTCTAGGTAATACACAATGTCCCTGACTTGCATTTCATCCATTTGAAATTTCGTTTTAGGGTTTAGATTTTGATTTTTGGAGGAAAATTAGGGCAAAAAATCGTCCGCAGTGGTTGCGCAGGGGCGCCATGTGGCCCCTGCGCACCCCGAATTTTCTATGCACACAGAAAAGTCGAGGTGTCGCACCTCGCCTTAAGGAGAAGTGTGCACCTACGCACTGTCTCTAAAGGGATGGGTGCGAACCCCGCAGAATGCGGATTTTGAACCCTAGTTTTCCCATTTTTGACCCATAGAATTTTGGAATGAAAATTCTAATCCACCTATTTTGCAATGTAGGTACACAATATGCTTGTTTGGCGGGAAAGAGAGCATGAGGACGTGATCAGACTGCATTACTCCATCCGCCATCATTACAGGCATTGAGAGAATGCGGGCTTTTCAAATTTTGGACCATACCTGGCATGAGGGCACAGGTAGACTTTTTACAATGGCTGGTGAACAGGTGGAGCATTCAGGACCAGTGCTTCATTATTGGTGGCAACTGGCTTGAAATCGAGCCGGATGACATATACTTTTTGACTGGCTTTCCCAAGAGAGGCGAGCAATTATCTCTATTCGGATCTAGGCCAGGTGGCCAATCTGTCGCTAGTCTCCGACTAGAGTTCTGTAATAACCAAGATCCAGACAAACGGATAGATGTGAAAACCATCTCCCACCCTGAACTGAAGGTGATTGCTTTTACTGTAGCTAGACTCTGCGGGAGCACAACATTGCATCTAGCTACAGGCTCCCAGATGTGCATGGCAGTGGATTGCTTCTGAGGCACCATTTTCAACGGGTGTGATGCTGTATTGGCCAATGTGAAGGGCCAATTGACTAGGGAGAAGACTGGGCAGCTAAAGAACTTTGGTTATGGTTATTTAGTTGTCATCTTTTCCCTAGAGAGGGTACCAATGATGGTTCCAGAGCAACTCACTGTTGAGGCTGGACTTCCCCGAGATCCTCGGGTGATGCGATGGGTTGCAGTTATGGCCCGCCATCCGGATGAGTATACTGAGATTGTTCGATTCACCCCAGAGTATTTCCGTTGGTTAGAGAACCAACTATTTATTATTCAGGATTTTCCATACGCTGGGATGGATTATTGCGGCGATCCCGACCTGACTCTTCCACCAGGAGAGCAATGGGATGATAGAGGTAAAAATTGTTTTTCAACATTTTAATTTTATATGTATGTTTTTGTATTTTTAACAATCATCCCAAAACTAATAGTAAAAGTTTTAAATGTAGATTTCGGTCCATGGCGACCATCCGCTCTCCAGCCCTATGATCGGAGACAACCAACTGCCGCAGCACCGGCCCCACAGGACTAGATAGCAGAGACCTTGACTGAGTTGGAGAGCCATCTAGAGCGCTTGACCGCATATATTCCAGAGACTAGCATAGATGACATTCCTATTCGGCTTCAACGTTATGTGATTGGGGTCCCAGGACCTTTTAGGAGGTTCCTTTGTAGGGTGGCCAAAGCAGTGGTGTCTTATCAGGATCATCACCAGTGATAGGATGATTGCTTTGTAGACCCATTTTTTGACTTTTGATACTATCATTTTTGCCGATCATAAGGTGTTTTTTCAACCTATGATTGAGGACGATGTATATTTTGCCACACTCTTATGCTATGCTATGCTATTACTATGGTTATCTTGCAAAACATGTTTATGAGATGTTTTTAAATTTACTGTTTGATTTAATGCAAATGTGTATTTAACATTCGAGAAGAAATTGCATCTGCTAATGTATTTAAATATCTTTGAATGTGCTGAAATTCTATGTAATCAAATTCTCTTTCCAAGAGACGGACTCTCAAAAATAATTATAGTAATACTGGATTTCTAATGGCATAAACTCGATTAAGCTGTAATACCATGAGTTCCGAATCTAAATTAATAATCAAACTTCGAATTCCAAATGAGATGGATTCAGATAATAATTCAATCACTGCACTTTATTATACAATTTTGTTCGTTGTTTGATTGAGGCTTACCCCGTGCATAGATACTAACTCGTCAGAGGGTGAATAGATAACCCAGGCTGCGGAAGAGATGTTCCGTTTACTAGGAAAAGTGCCATCAGCGAAACCGATGTATGTTTGTGTGGAGCACTTGAAAGGTATGATTTTGACAAACAATTTAGTGGCTTTTCAGTAATATTTGTAACCTTTTCTGCATTATGAATTCAAAAGGGATAAAGGATTTTAATAAAATGTGCAAGGAATAACATGGGAAGCTCAATCACTAATAATTGTTGTTTTTCTATACAGGGAGAAGTGGAAGCAAGGAGTTGCCGTCCAAAAGCGAAAAACAGAGGAAGAATAACTGTTGTCCCTCCAGAAGGGAACCAGATGCGAACAAGATCGAGTAAATCAGAGCTGAATAACCCAGGAAAGGAAGGAGGGATACCGAGTCGGCGAACACGAGAAAGAAAAGTAAAGGATTAACCGATTGGCGAATCCCTCAGGATCTTCGATCCTGAGGGATCGCTGTTTTACTTATCTTTGTTATCTAGATACCTCCGCCGTTACTCTTATATAAAGGAACAACGTCGTTGAGCAAGGGGACTACTGCTTTTGTAATTTTAAGTTTCAGAAAAAACATTGATCATCGAGTCTCACTGAGACCTGGTTTATTATACCTTTGTTGATGCATTAATATAAAAGACTTGGCGTTTATTTCATCTCTGCGTCTGGAGTAATCTAAGGCGGTGTACCATTGGCAGCTAAGGGCCCGGCTCCGAGGGACACTTGCTTTTGTATCATTATACTGTGATTTATGTGTGGTTTTCTTATCTTTATTACTCAGTAATCTGATACATCTTTCATATGCTATGTTATGCTCTGTTATGATCAATACATTAATGATTTTTCCGTGTAATGACTCTGCACTGTATAATTGGATCTCTTCAGAGTTGAATTGCGTCTTTAACCAGCTATTTATGTTACTGAGCGTCGGTACGAACGTTACTGTCATTGGATCCATGTGAAATAACAATTGTTGGAACTTGAAAGTAATGTTACTCTGTTTAGAAACATAGTTATATTATCCTTGATTCTCAGATTACTATATTAATGCGAGGCGTGTATATATGGTTGATTATTGTTGTTCCATAATTCATTAATGAGTGTTGTTCCATAAAGTATATTCCATCCAGTTTGCTTGAGGAGAAAAGAATGTTATATCAGAGTGTGAATCATTGGTTTTGACTCGCGAGGTTTAGTTCTTTCGATTAATGTTCCATTTATTGTTGTTCCATTTACTGCTGTTCCATTTCCTTTTTGCTGTTCCATTTTACCTTCTGCCGTTCTATTTACTTTCATTTGTTGTTTTGGTGTGAGAAAAGGTCTAAGGCTGTAGTGAGCCTCAGCAGACGCTGCCTAGCTCCCAGACCTACGGTCCATGCTCTAATTTCCTTTCTATCAGTTTCTAGAGGGATGGGTTATCGCTTCCGTACCCTTGACTGATCAACTGTCTTGTGTGATTCTATCTTTTGGGATAATTTAGTTACAGTTTAGCATCTGTTTACTTTTGTATTTTTTGAACGCTATACTACTAAGCATTACTCGGACGAATAGCCTCGGATTGAGTTACTCTTTGCAATAACAAAACGTTCCCGGATTGACTTATTAATGTAGGATAATTGGAGGTGTGAGAGACCCTAGTTATAGCTCTACATTTTGGCGCCGTTGCCGGGGAAAGAGTATAGCCATTTGCCCTTTACAGAGTAGTGCTCAAATCCGCTAGGGGGGAGTTGGATTTTAAAAACGGAAGGTAAGAACCTGCGTACGGAGCATGTAAAAGCCCTGCTCCACCATCCACTCTCTTAGCAGAATTGTTGGTTGAATAGGATTTAGTAGTTTTTACAGTGCATGACTAAGCAGAAAAAGCCAGAAAAGAATATCAAACCTCCAACCAAACCCGAAAAAGCCAAAGGGCCGGTGACCCTTGGCCGAACAACCTTCATAGACGAAATCTATAAGAAAACTGAATCTCAGCCATCGGTAGGCCCTAGAAATATTAATTCTAAATAGGCTACTAGCTCCTTTCAAGCCACAACATCACCATCTGGAGCCTTTACTGAGGTGCACAGTCAGACTGATGAACAGGACTTTCAAGAAATTGAAAATTATGTTTCAGAACGACTGCAGGAAGGGAATTTCAACAACCTTTGTGAAGGAGAAGGGGAAACAGGGGAAATAGGAGAGCCAAGGTCTCCTCCTAGGATAATCCAACCGTTAAATAGCCCAGATAAGGGGAGCGCGGTAAGTGAAGGCACCCCATTCCCTCAGATAGAAATTCCAGATAAGGGAAGTGTTATCAAAACAATCCCTGCCAAGGTCATTCCTTCTCAACCTAGGAATACCCTCCTAGAAATTCCAGAAGGTTATTGGCATATATTCGATCTTATGGTGCAGAATCAGCCAAACACTCAAACTTCTACATTGCAATATCCTATAGTGGATTCTGCAGCAAATGTGCCCATGAAAGCGATCCCTCTGCAACACATCCCTACGTTTCATGGACTTACATCAGAGGACTCTGATGCATTCTTATTTGAATTCGATGTGCTATGTAGGGGATGTGATTACACCACTGACCCCCAGAAATTAAAGTTGTTCCCCTCCACT
>APFE031433476.1:22798-39470 GCA_000404065.3 Pinus taeda
GAAAAATCAAGCTGGTAGTCCCGGTTTTTGGATCCAGGGGAAAATCTCTATGCATATGTGTTTTATGTGTTATGCTCTGGCATTGTTTATTTTCTTTGTTTTAGAATTCGTATGCAGGAAATTTCTGTACAGGGTTAAAACCTACATTGATGTGGAATTTTTGTGGCATACATTGCATTACCTGCATCGAGTTCTGATTTTCAATCCTTAGTCTGGGGTATGGTTACACAACACTTGTTTGCACCCATCGACACAGGTGAGCGTGCAAACTACTTCGCCTTCACTGCCCAACTCACGTTTGACACTGGGGACTTCTACACCGTAAGCACATCCATCTTCTACATTCGTGCTAGTTCCCCATAGTCTTCTGATGTGTATTCCCCCATTGTGCAGGTGTTGCACGCAACGCCCATTCTAGCGCACCACATTGCTGCTGTCCCGGTACTTCAATTTCAATTTTGTCTAAGAATGCATCCACTTTTGTTACCCCATCATATGTTGGTAGTTCCCTTGCTTTAGTCATCATGCAACACAATGATCTAATCATCATTTTGCAATGCAACATTGTTACTTCATGCAACTGGTTTTACCAGTGTTCTATTTCTTCATATGAATCCGAAGTACAGGAACTATTGCACTCCCGTGAGATTCTCCCATTTGCTATCGGGTTCACCAAATCCTGGTCTTGCGCCATTATCTAGTAAATACAATCTAGCTCATCGTCGTTGTCATCATTGCACACAGGTTCAGTGTAACGCTCTCCTTCGGCTGGATCTAGTGGAACTACTACACGTAGAGAATTTTTCTTGAATACCATATTCACTTCTTCAGGTTGATGACTCCATTTATGTCAGTGTCCTAGTCGATTCCTAGAAATGTGGGATAAGGATTTCTATCATCAACAATCTATATTACTTCAAAGTCCATTTGTGTGCTCAAGCCTTCGATATCCATTGTTACCCCTTGCAACCTCCCCATGGGCAAAATCTTTTCTTGGTTCACTATTTGCAATTGAATCGGGGACCATTGCAATACGAGCCTACTAATGCATTCCCATGTTTTCTTTCGTAACACATTCACATCTGAACCCAAGTCAAGGATTACCTAATCCATCTCATATTCGTCAATCTGTGTCGTTAATCTCATTTCCCTCCCGGTGCATAATGCATGCTGTCCTAGCTTCCGGACTATGTGCGGTTCCCCTAACCCTACACACCTAGTTATCAACTTATGTAGTCCTTTAACCACCTTATTATCACGCAGAAATTTCATGCATGTCTCTAAGAGGGTAGTTAGCATAGAAGGATCCATCCCTATCTCTGGTTGATCCTTACTACCTGTAGTAGAGGCTTCCACGAAGCTCTTCTTAGCTTTCATAAACATCTCCTTGGTGTGTTCCAAGTCAAACTAAGCTTCCTTTGTAGGAGCCTTGCAAACCCATGTTTCTTCTTTGGGCTACTTCCCCTTATCTTCCCTTGTCGTTGCGCTGCTTTTGAGCACCATTTTCATGTTGGGGTCCTCTTTGCGTGGTTTGGACCTCATCATTTGCATATTCTAAGCTCGCTTAGGCTATAGTACCCCTTTCTCATGCATTTGTGCGATCGACATAGGACAATCTACCATTTCATGATCAAAATGCTCATGGTACAAACAAGATATTCTTGTTAGGTTGGTACAATCGCGAGCTTAGTGCCTTGGTCCTCCACAATTATAGCATATTAACTATCCATGGCCCCTTCCTAGCCCCATTCCTCCTCGTCCTCAACCTCGACCCTAAAATCTAGCGCGCACCATCCCCATGGCTGGGTCGAAGCCTCGTGTTTTTGTCTGCATTCTATATGCTTGGGTCAGCTCCTTCATTAACTCGTAGCTGCGACAAGTATGCTCATCCCTGCCCACCAATCTACAAAAATGAAAAAACACTTGCTGGGGGGTCTATGTATACTTTTGCAACAAATGGCAGTTGTTCGTCACGTTCTTTCCTCCCACTAAAAGCTCATGCACCATAGCGCGGGTGCCGCACTTGGCCCTGCTTATGCTTCTGGTCTCAACAGCATTGGTCCCCGTATTGCCAATTAGTTCGTGAATACTAGATAATGATCCTTGTTTTGGCCCTGGTCTTCGCATTTTATGCACCATACTTCTTCGCGTTCCTTTCACCATGGCACCCTATCATGTTTCAAACTCTACATCTCTAAGCATAGATTCTATACTTGCATGTCAATTTGTTTGACTCCCAATCTCAGATCCTATATCAGCGTTTCATGCAACCTCATTGCCACTTCCAATGCTTCTACCTAGGTTGAAAGCTTCAGCTGTGATAGCGTCGTCCTCAAGTGTGGTACCAAAGATGCCACAAACCAGGCATGCTGCTGCACATTCGTTAGCATCATATTAGCCTCGTAGATCATATTTTTCAGTCTCTGACCTAGATCCCAGGGGGTCTCACCTAGAAGCTTCAGGATATCTTTAAATTCAATTATTGACTATGTCTCTGATTTTGGCTGGCTAAATTCTCTATTCAGCGCATTCTGGATCACCACTATTCCTACATTTGGGTGATCATTCAAGTGCTTGTTATACCATGTCAACATGCGATCTTGCAGAGCGCTCACTAATGTGGCCCTCTTAATGTTGTCATTAGGGACCCCATGTGCTTCCCACACTACTCTTACCATGAATCAGAACTGGTCGGAATCCTCATTCCCTACTCCTCTGAATATGGGTAGCTTGATCATGCTCACCATGATGAACTGCAAGTTTGGTGGAGGTGGGGTGGTTGAAGATGGGGCTGAAGTAGATGAAGTGGGTGATGGCGAAAGTGGAGGTGATAACTGCGGAATGTGTTGCCTTATCAAACTGACTGCACTTCTCGGAGAAACCCGAGTGCGCTCCTCCTCACTCTCTTGCAAAGGTGAAATTAAGCAACTGTTTCCTAATCCTTCGATAACTTTGTAGATCTTTTCGCTCCGTGTCATTCCAAACATCAATGTATTCGCATAACCTACTTTTCACATAACAACATCTTAATCTAGGTATTGAATGATTTAATGTACCTACCTCACGGTCCCTTGAGAAACCATTGTTTTGCTTCACTATAGCTCATAGTCGTGTCTACCGTGAACTAAGTAAGTGATAAATCCCCGTTATTATCTGGTCAAGCCAATGGTCCATGGCCCACATGATCTTATCTTCTAATGCCTCTAGCCTACACACTAACTTTAGAGTCCATACTATTTGTTGATCAAGCTTGTACCTCCCATAGCTATCGGCTAGCCTCGCAATCCACTCGTACAGTTCATAAGATAAGGACACGAAAAAGATCTCATAGATTTCCATATATATGTAGTGATATATCCATATTTTCTCAGATGCTTGTAGAGTTCTATTTTTCTGTGTCACGAACTCGTGAAGATTTTGATCCAAACACACTTTAATTTCCTTCTTTATGGAGTTCCAATGTTCTGACATTAGACATCCCTTAGGTAGATCTCGATCCCGTCAATGAAACCATTTGCTGGCTTGTTGGGGCCTGACCCAGGTTCAGAAGTGATTTAGCCAAACAAATCCCTGAATTATCGACCCTTCCAGCAATAGTCCATGGAGCGCAGACTGAGGTCTCACCCAAAGTAGTATGGGAGGTGCTCGAACTAGGTTTCCACACCTTAGTGATGCCTTGATGAGGTTTGGGAAGTTCGTGAACCAATCCTACATGCTTGCACTATTCTGTGTGGCTATTTGACCTTCTGGTACAGAGTGCAAAGAGGCACTATCTAAATCCTTTACCCTTACTATGTTATTATTATAGATATGATTTAATTTTTTGGGCCTAGTAGTCTTTATCAATCATTCAATATTCATAACAAGTGCCCACAAACATAAACTGTAAAGAGATGTGTAACAATATAACATAAGCATAAACACACATATCTACGAGCAGATGCACAATATTTCATAATCAACTTATCTTTTATTAGACCTTTGTTTAGTTACAATCCCAACTCCGCCCTACGCACTCAGCTTCAAGGGTCTACGCACACAGCTGCGAACTCTACCAGGCCTCTATGCACACAGTTGTAGAGCCTCTTCTTACTACTGTGATTCAAACCTCATACTTATAGGCTCAAAGCTAATTCACATTCAAAAACCCATATCACTTAAGATCTAGACTGAAAATAGACTTCTACCCTTAGAGCCTCACTCTATTTATACATTCCCATGGTTTGCAGACCATTGGTGGGCCAACACATTCTAGATTAAATTACAATATTTTAGGGTGGACTACCCTAGACTCTCGCACTTCGCGCCCACATTTTCTGGTGTATTTACATTACATTGACCCAAACCCGGGCTTTAAGCCCCAAAAACCCACTATGGGGGGGTCCACTGCCCAAAAATAGGAGCAAGACAACCTTCATGATGGAGTAGGGGTTATTTCAATACATTGAAATTCTGTTTGGATTGAAGAATACACCAACCATATTTTCGTGCGTAGTTGTTGCAGCCTTCAAGGAATATTTTCATAAATTCTTGAAGGTCTATTTTGATGACTAGACAATATTTGGGTTTGTTAGGAACCATGTGGTGAACATGTGCTTGATGCTGGATACATGCTGAAGATACCAAATCATGCTTAACCTCGAGAAGTGTATGTTTCTCATTCCCTTTGGGAACGTATTAGGACATTTGGTTTGCAAACAAGGGCTGATGGTAGACGCCACAAAAATCATGATGATTATGAATTTGGAATCACCTTGCAGTGTGAAACAGCTGCATGCTACCTTGGGACTTACGAGGTATTGCAAAAAGTTTATCAAAACTTACACTCAAATCACCGTGCTAATGGAAAAACTGTTGAGGAAGGATGTCATGCTCGACTGGGATGATGACTGTAAGAAAAGCCTAGATTTATTGAAGGAAAAGATGGTTACTGCGCCAATTCTTGTCTTCCTGAAATGGAAGAAAGAATTCCATGTGCATGTTGACACATCATGTATAGCACTGGGGGTAGTTCTCACACAGGATGGTGGAGAGGGCTTGGATCACCCTATTGCATTCGTGAGTTGGAGAGTATCTAAAGTAGAAAAGAACTATTCCACCATTGAACGCGAGGGACTGCCTATGGTGTACGCACTCTAGAAATATCACCACTATTTTCTAGGGGGACACTTCAAGATATATATAGATCATTCCACACTAAAATACTTGGTTAATAAGCTTTTGTTGGGGGGGTGCATATGCAGGTGGATTTTATTGTTCCAAGGATATGATTTTGAGTTGTTTTGAAGCCTAGATGATTGAACACAGGACCTGATCATCTATCGCACATTGAGACGGGGGAGGAACCTACTAACTTGGAGGAAGGACTACCCGATGCATAACTTTTTGTCATGCGCGTAGCAGATGGACATTTTGAAGATATAATTCACTTTCTAACAATTGGAACTACGTTGAAAGGTTACTCTTTCTAGGAGAAGAAGGAACTAGTGGTTCACGCGAAAATTTTTCTGTCATTGCGGAGCACCTATAAAAGATGGGGAATGATGAGATACTATGAATATATGTACCAGAGTTTGAAAGAAGTATCATCCTCATAGATGCACATGGGGGCCGGGGGAGAGGTTATTATGTAGGGAGAGAAACTGCGCAGAAGGTTCTTCGTGCAGGGTTGTGGTGGCCAACCCTTCATCAGGATTCAAAAGCACATTGCAAGGCATGTGATGTATGTCAAAGAATGGGTAAGCCATTGTAGAGGGATGAGTTTCCTTTGAATCCACAAATGATGTTGTAGCCCTTTGAGAAGTGGTCAATCAACATTGTAAGACCTATCAAACCACAAGGAAAGACAAGCACGAGATATATTATTACTACAACAGAATACCTAATGTGTTGGGTACAAGCACAACAAGTAAAATATTGGACAGCCATGATGGCCACAAGGTTTCTGTTTGACCACGTACTGACATGATTCAGTTGTCCGATGATCTTAATGAACGATCACAGTACACATTTCCTAAATAAAATGATCAACACAATGTAAGACTTCTAGGTGTATCATCAGAAAGTCACACCATATCACCCACAGGCTAATGGGATAATAGAAGTGCTTAACAAAGTATTGGAGACTACACTAACAAAAGTATGTGATGGATAGAGAAGTGACTGGGACCTGCGCATACACACAATATTATGGGATTATAGGTAAAGATGCAAGAAACTGATGGGACATACGCATTTTAGACTGGTCTATGGAGGAGAGGTTCGCGCAGTTGGAGGAACTCAAAGAAGAATAAATTTTCATTGGATTCCATCAGCAGGTACAAAAGCAATGCGAAAAGGCCTACCATGATTGACATATCAAGTTGCACACTTTTAAGGTAAATGATTTGGTGTTGTTATATGACAGCAAGTTTGATTAATTCCTGAGGAAGCTCCAAATGCATTGGATGGGACCGTATGTTATTAAGGAAATCAGAGATAGTGGCGCGGTGCAGTTGGTGAAACTAAATGGCGAACTCTTCCTAGGAAAAGTAAATAGTAGTCTATTGAAGCCATACGTAGGTGGCCACCCCATCTGAATAGCTACAGGAGGTACAATGCGCAGCTTCACACTGCACTATAGATCTTGCTGCAATTCAGATAGAGTTGGGAGTTCTCCACGCAAAGATCTCTACACTAACAGAGTGACTCAAGGGCAAGTCATTATGTTTATGTTGGGAGCTTGTTGGGCACGGGATACCCCAAGGGACGTTTTTGGGCTTAAAGCCCATATTTGGACTAAATTCGATGTAAGACTCAGCGTTTTGTCGGCACAGAGAGAGAACTTGTAAATGAGTCATAGAGTTGTCCGCTGTCACTTTTGTAATGTAATGTTAGATTTAGAGATCTACCAATGGTCCACAGGCCATGGGCTTGTATAAATAGAGTGAGGCTCTAAGTTGTAAATCATCGAATCATAGTCATGACTGAATGATGAAGAATTGAGTCTTATCTAATTGTAGAGTTGAGTCTTGGGTCGTAGAGTAGGAGAAGGCTTTCCAGCTTAGTGCATAGAGGCCTAGTAGTTCACAGCTGAGTGCGGAGACCTCTATAGCTGAGTGCACAGGGTGAGCCGAGTCTGTAACCATTTGGAGAAGTAATAAAGAAGATGTATTGCCATTGAGTATATTGGGTATGAATTGCACTTTTACTATTTATATGCACGAACTTATATAATTATGTTGGCTAAGATAATATGAGACAAAGTATCTGTTTACATGAAGATATCTAATAGTTATAGGAAGATAAGTAAGATCCACGGTGTAACTTAGGGAATTAGCATAGATCGTTGCCTGGGCAGCACAAAATCACCTCAACCCCTGGTGAGGGTTGTGCAAAGGCGATTCTCACAGATCGCGAAGGTCTTGTAGGTTAGGATAGTGTGTGAAGTGACCTACGTGAAGCTATTCAGAGTTGGACAGAATCGACCCCTCAGACATCTCTAAGGTGTGGAAACTTGGTTATAACATCCCCCCATAATGCTTCAGGTGAGACCTCAGTCCACACTCTGTGGGCTATTGCCAAAAGGGCCAGTAGTGTAGGGATTTGTTTGGCTAATTAACACTGAACCTTGGTTAGGCCCCATCAAGCCAATAGTCAGAATATTATACCACATATTGTTCATCATTGAAACCAAATTATGTCACTCCAAACCCTATCTAAACACATGTAATAATATATATGCTATTGTTCTTACTCATACCTACATATGTACACATTTCCGTTGAAGAATATTGACGTACAAATATCAAAATATTGATAGTTTAATATGTATCCCTGTAACACTAAATCAATCACCCAAATAGATACTTAATCTAAAATACATCACTGAACCAAGTGTATATCATCACCTAGCAGCCTCATCACAAGTTAATACTTTACTTCATAATCAACTCAGGCAAGACAATATTGTGAAACATAGATAATTATAAGAGAATTTATTGACAGACAACAAAAAACATAATATAATAGATAAATCATTATCATTAGCTCATACTAAAAAAATACTAGCAGATATACATGAATCTTATGAAGCACTTTCGCATATGTACAACCCTTTTATACTTCACACTCGTGTACAAATCTGTCTATTCTATAGAATGTATAGGCGACTATCGAAAATTAGATCAATGTATGTACATGATTTTTATGACTCATACTTGCATATAGATTTGTCATTACTAAGTCAAACATTCACTGCACACCAAAACACCTATCAAACCCAAATCTCAGCATACACCATAACATATAAATACCTTAAATTCATCATCACTAAAGTATCAAACCATAAGGAGATTATTCATAGTCATTTCATATCTAGTAGATCTTGTCCATTATCATACTCCTTGGTGTATAGTTATTTCATATCAAATTAGTCATCAATAACCCAATACATGCACACTTAGCACTTTGATCTCCATCTCCTTATATATCTTAGGCCTTAGCCAATACCTTAGGAAAATTCCATAGTTATTTCGATGGTATTATTTGACAGGATCAAATATCCATTTCCTCTATCACTACTATTTGTCAATACCATGGTAAATACCCCTGGTATTGAGAATACTATGGTGCAGAAATTGTAAGTGAATTTTCTTCACGATACCCATGTATGTATGTGAACTTTGTTCATAGGACCCGTGTATATTTATTAAAAAAACACCTTTAGCATTCCTCTATCTCTAAACTAATATTCCTTCATCCAACTTCTCTATCACATATGCATTGGCCTGTATACTCATTTTTCCACCATCATGTTGACATCTTTATCAAGTAGGTTTCTATCAAGTACAATGCTTTAGTCATAATGCCAACAACTATGTTAAAGAAATCTAGTGCTTTTCATATATTTAAAAAGACAGCAGAAGCACTTCCAAAGATAAGAAGATGACACTTAGAAAATTTGACCTAAGATGAAAAGTGACACTTAAGAATGTTGCAAGGATGATCAATTCTTAGAAAAACATGAAAAAATAACAAGGCGATAGAGGATAGCTTGAAACGATAGTTCATGCAGGCTCCAAAATAGAATAGGGAAAAAGTTTTGGAGGTCATTGTCTTAGTGACATCACTTGGCGATGCACTAGAAGAACTCCATATTCTCTATTTAGATATTACTTTTACGTATGAAGTCTTAGTCCTTTAGGAAATATTCATTCACTTGGTGGATTTTCTCGTCTTACCCATTCAACTTGATTAGAGATATAATTCCATTTAGTCCCTTACTCATTCAAACATATTACAAGACTTTCCAAATCTCAATTGGTTTGATCTAGGAGAGGGCAATATAGTAATGGCGAGTTAAAGATAATCAAGTGCTACTTTTCATCTCTAGTGTTGTTTCACTTCTAACATGCATGTTCAGTATGTTGGCAGAGTCACTATAGGAACACGAGCATTGCTTCACTACTAGTGAGCATATTCAGTACCCCGACACTGTTTCTTGATTTACCTTTTTGTGCAAGAAGCCTTTCTCTTTTCACAGTTTATTTATTTTCATAAGTTCACATGTTCTTAAGAACTTATTATTCTTCTGGGGAGGAAGATGGATCTTCTCTTATTGAGAGCATGAGAGGATGTTCCTTCAGAGACAAATATATATACATCTGATATTGAATTTCTCACTATTAGTTTTCATCTTTCCCTTCATTACTTGATTGGATCAGTGAGATAACACCATGCAAAACAAACTTAATCTAGGAATGGATATCCTAAATAGATATGATAGTTAGGTTCTTCTTATGGTTTTCCAACCGATTGGATCGTATTTTCCATCCAGGTGTCATCAAATTTGAAATTTTTAAAGGTCTAATTAAAGAATAAAAGTCACATACTAGCCAAGGGTTCCACGCCACTATAATTTGTCTTTCCAAAAGTTTAGACAAATCATCTCAAATCTCAACAAAGCAATTCCATTCATGACCTATAAGGAAAACAGGACAAGAGAATCATGAGAATAAAATTAAAGGAAAATAATACAATGTAGTTGGATAAATGCAACTTAACCTATGTTAAAGGGTAGAGGATCGAGACTAAGTAAAATGGAATTTTCAATGCAGTCACAGAAGATGTTATTGACCCTTAAGTCAATGGATACTGTCAATTCAAATAAATAAAACATAATTTGCAATCCGAAAATTAGGCAACCAAGACATATACACACAAAGACAAAGGTATGAAATCAAAGAAAAAAGTGTAAGGTAAATGAATACTCTATCTAATGCAGGTGAGACATATGAAGATAGGAGACACCAAAAAAAAACCTCATTGACTCACAATGATACAAAGTTTGGTTGAATAAATGAAGGTACTTATTATAAGCCATTGAAATCTGTAGGTATTATCATTCTAACCAATCTACAATAGGATCATGAAAACAACCAGCTTGAGAACCTTGCAAAGAGAAATTGATTATGGACATATCTACATAATGTGCAAGATCAAAATCATATTGTGTTGGGTAGTGAAGGCCGGACGTAATGGTTTTGGGGCTTAAAGCCTAGAAGTTAGGGAAATAATATTGCAAATCTCTGACATGCGTGGAGCAAGAAATGTAATAGGTCAAGTTAAGGGGTTGTCTGCCCAAAAATAATATAGAATAATAAAACGTAAGTTGGTCTACCCATGGTCTATGGACCATGTGACTCTATAAATAGAGTGAGGCTCTAAGGGTAGAAAGCATTTATTTTTGTTCTAGATTCGATCTGATGTATTATGGGTTGGTGAAAGTAATAAGAGTTTTGCGTCTATAAGTTCGAGTCAAGGGTGTTAGTCGGTGGATAGAGGATTCCAAGCTATGTCCGTAGAAACCTAAGAGAGTCCATAGCTGTGTGCATAGACCCTTGCAGCTATGTGCACAAGGTGAAAGGAAGGTTGTATTGAAAGGAAGTTATTAATAAAGATAATTTGGTTTTGAAATATTGTTGATCTACTGTACTTTGGTTTTTGCATCTGTTATGTGAATTCATATCTTTTTATAACTACACACGCTGGGTTTGAAAGTTAAATGTTTGCTTAAAGACCATAACAATAAGATTAGATCTATCATAATTCTATTAATGTGCAAGTACACTCACGCGGATCCTCGCGGAAACCCAATAACAATCCAGAGTAGCTGAGGACACATAATGGTTTGTGACCCCTCCAGACCACATAAAGACATCCCAACGGTGTGGAAACCTAGTTCCAAAACCCTCCCCTGCTACCTCGGGTGAGATCTCAGTCTGTGCTCCACGGTCTATTGCCAAAAGAGTCGGTAGCTATGGATTTTCTTGGCTAATAACTCTTCCAAGCCTAGTTTATGGCCCAATAAGCCAACATATTGTGAATCACATATAGAATGGAAAATATTAGTACTAGTGTTTCAATCAGACCTGAGGGTGAGGGGGAAGGGGTGTCTATTTGAAAAGTTTGATCATCATTCAACACTCTCCTTGTTTCCAAGCTCAAGATAAAATTTTCACATGAAGAAGGGTATATCAATTGGATTTTATACATATAATCATAGATTCCATATTGAGGGATAAATAATTCAACATGAAGATATCAGACATCCCTTAAGAATGGTCCACATCCCATGAAAGAATGCTAAGAATGGAATTTTGGAAGAAAATCTTGATCTGGCCAAATTCACAAGTTTCATTGGGGTAACAATGACCTAACATAACCATTATTGTAGATTGAAGTGATTTGACTTCCTCACAAGACTCATAATGTTCAAATTATGTAAACTCTAAATTTGAACACATGGACAGTTCTATCTCTAAACAACCTCCATTATTCAAATTAGCAAAAGAGACCAAATTAGAGTTGCTCAATTCATGGAATGGTTAATTTCTATTAGACAGATTAGGAAGTTTTTGATAGAAGTCATCAATGAATAACATGTCATCTTCTTGAAAACCTTCATCTCCTTGTGTTATATTAATTGATTCACTACCAAGAACCTAAATTCCTCTAAAATAAATTCCTCAATGATCACATTTGACTCCAATTGAAAGTTTTGCAAACCTAAGTCATCCTGTGAAAACAAAGATTCATCCATAAAACCTGAACAAGCATAATCATGAAGATTGATAGAAACACAATGATCAAGATAGTCTTTTTCTAGGGGTTCAACATATTTAAAGGATTCAAGATTGATAGACTGATTACCAAAAGTAAAAGATGCATGGTTGATAGAACAAGGAGATTCAACATCTTGAGAAAGAGAAGAGAAGAAAATTAACTCCTCATCAATAGATTCGTATCCATTAGGAATAATTCCTGAATTAGATTCATTTATTTGATTATCATATTTCTCAATTTGAATAGTAACAAACAAGGTACACAAAAAGGAGGAAAAAATAAGAATAAAAATATTTGTAGATTCCTCATAAAAAATTTGATATTCTTCTTGGAAAGGAACATCTAGTGGATCTAGTTGAAAATACTTCCTTGAAATCCTAACCAGGAACCAAAATTTCTCATCCAAAGATTCCAAATACACATCTTCATCAGGAAACTCATAACAAAAGTGAATAAATTAGTCAACAAATTGTTCTAAAGATTCATTTGATTCCATAAAAAGATGATCAATTCTATTATGAACATATTGAAAATCATACTTGTCAGAGACACGACAAAACTCATTAACCAGTTCTGTGAAATAATGGATGGAAGAAATAGGTAAATAACAATACCATTGTTGGCCATGACCTTCCAAAGTGAGGGTGAACAACCGAGCAAGAATATCTTCAAAATAAACTCCCCTTGAAAAGAATTGAACAAATTTAAGAACATAATCAAGGATGGTTGTTGGAACCTTTCCATAAAACTTAAAATGTGGAATGTTATATAAGAATTTAACATGGATAGAAAGATTCAAGGATTTTAAATAACACCCTAGGAATATGATTTGGGATGTAGCCATTTAATATGATAGATTCAAATAGAATTTACAAGCTCAACTTTTCATCTAAGTCTTCTTCTAGCACTAGGATATTGATGCTGCTAGATACTGCTAACATACAAGGGGTATCCCTATTGTGAAGTCCCAATTATACCTCACACCATTTAGTCTGCACATGATTGTAAAGGAAATACCTGACTGCATAACATACACAAGTGTTGTAGTGAGAACACCCTAGGGCCTTGGGTTGAAAACCCCAACAGAGCGGAGGGAAAAAAAACAACAAGAAATGATCAGACAAACAATCTAAATGCTTATTCTACTGAGTTGGGAAGAAGTGTCCTTACCCAGAGGTCCTACGTTTCAGTAGATCCCATAGGGTGAAAACCCTCTGCCTCTCCTAATTCCTTGGAAACTTGTAAATTATCTAAACAAAGCATATAAAATAGTACAAACATAAAGCATATTCATGATATATATGGTAGATCGTATAAATGAATGAACAATTATGCATCAATATAAGATTCATAAACAAATCAAAATATAGATCAATGCATAAACATATTTTAATATGAGGATTGGAGAAACATTTCTTTATTGATGTAAGCTATAAGAACGATGGAAAAATACAACCTGAGTCTTCCTCAAGCTCCAAGCGGAACCATCCTCCAGATCGATTATTTCCTGGCCACAACAATCTTCCTCCATCATCATACACAAGGATACCTCAAGGAGGATGAAGGATATCTCAAAAGAGGAAAAAAGGGTTTCCTAAAGCTTTGGGGAGTGCAGAAGGCACAGGGATTTCATCAGAATCGATTAGGGATAAATCAACTATAATATCAATATCTCATTTCTTCTCCCCTAAGGCCTTTCCAAGAAGGTTTATTTATATTTTTCCAAATTAGTTTTTTTCAGTTGGGAAACAATTGGGTCATGAGCTATAGGAGGTGAATAATAGGTAAAACCTATGGACTATGCCCGAAATTAAGGAAATTTGTTATTTTAAGTTTTTTAACACATGTACGCAGGTTTGGTATATGCTGAACCATGTGTACATGATTTTATCACAGTGAAAAGTAGCATATAGGAAATAAAACATTGCTTTTTATATTTTGGACCAAGTTTAGATGGAAGGGTTTCCCTAGGCCATAATCAGAGCATCAAATATACCAAGAGTAGTAAACTTTGTTATAATAGATGCCCCCTAATATATGAGATCAGAAGGGGTACATGATGGCCAGAATGTATTAAGTATATAGGAATCATGTTGAGATTGAGAAGGAGTTCACTAGAATTCAGCTTGCCAAGCCATCGAAAGAGATCAGAAAGAAACTGTTATCTAAGGCAGGCATACCCCTGCTCAGAAATAGTAAATCATGTTTTCATGTCAAGTAAAAAAGAGGATCCAATATGCATACAAGTATAAAGGAACTGAAAATACATAATGCATCATCTAATCATAAGCAACAAAGTGCATGCCTGAATATCACATATAAATAGTTGTTGAAGTATGAAGGTGATTAGTGAAGTCATAAAACTGACCCAAATGGTATCAATTCGAAATAGTAGAATAAATGGTACTACACCACAACTTGGGTGGCAACATATAGGATGTCATTGTAAGGAACTGCAACATATAACGTGGATGGTGTCAACCGATAGAAACAGGAGAAACTAAAAAGTGAACCAAGAGATGCTGATACAAACCAGAGGTATTCACTGAATGTTGTGGTACATTTCTACATAATGGGATTAAATGATCTGAAACAGACCATGTGAGAAATCATTTGATTACCAGTAATTGATGTATACCATTAACAAACGCGAGGCTACTAACTGATAATGATGATGAGAGCCAAGGTACCCAGTACAATCTAACAAGTGAAAATAAATGAGTTGTAGTCAAACACTTGGAAGAATCTATCAATAAGGAGATAATGATTTTTTCCCATTGTTGATAGTGAAGGAATATCCCACTAATGATTGTAAACCCTAAGTTACCGCCAAATGGACTCTAGATATTTTACCCAGAGCAATGAGCTAAAGTTGATGGGAAAAGATTTGGTAGAAGGAAGGCATTGAGGCATCCTTCATCAATCTAGTGTGAGTGTAACCTGTAGGCCAATAATGTGGAAGGAATTAGATGAATAAAGATGTAGTAACCTAACCAAAGGATGTTTCTAGCATACACAACATGTAGCTAGCACATGATAGAAATCCTCTAAACCAACCAATAATGAAAGCTGACACAGAGGTGAGGAATCCATCAATAGGTTCAAATGGAAACCAAGGTACTGCATGAATCCCAATGTGTGATAGTGAAAGCTAATGTTGAACCTAAGGGAAACCAACCAGTCAAAGACGCATGATACTGATCGATGTTGAGCACAAGGTGACCTATCAATAACAAAAATAGGGCCACGATGCAGCTCTAAATCTACCCTCAAAGCAATTCATCATATTCAATAAGAGCAAAAATGTTGGGTCCCTATAATACTAGTGATTACCCCATTACTATTGTAGTTGTACCCCTTATTAATATTGTTGTGCCCCTATTGTCCCCATATTGTTATTATTGTGCCCCATAGAATCCATCTATTGTTATTTTTGTGGTTTATATTATTATTGTTAGGTCAGCTGGGTTATTATTGTGACTCCTTAGACTCCTATATATAGAAAGGAGGTTTTATCATTTGAATCATCGAATAATTGTTCATTTATGTAATGTAAAGGAGGTTTCCCCCTCAAAGAGGTTGAATTCTAAGGTGTTGATCTATCTTTTCTTGAATTGGTTTCATAACATTTGGTATCAGAGCTTTGGATTCTAGGGTTTCACTGCTTCAAACAGGTCATCCTGGAATTTTCACTATAACTTTGTTTTTGTGATGTTTCAAAAGCTAAAAAAAAAACCATTTGAGAAGACATCACACTAAATCTCAGGTCCGAACTTTAGAGCTTTTCGCGCTATATTTTTGGATATATGAACTGAGGAACTTGGTCCTTTTGCAAAATCTTGAATTACATTCAAAATAGGTGACCTGGGGAAAATCAACATAACTTTCTCTCTGAGCATCAGATTGAAATTTCATAGGAAGGTACAAAAAGAGGACGGATTTTAGTTTCTTGTATATATATTTTTAGGGAAAAATATCAAAATAGGGACACTTGGCACGTTGTACAAGTTCTCTCTACTGAATTAGTCTATAATCAGGTCATTGTGGGAGATTTGGCATAACCCTTCGTTGGAGAATCCAATTGGCGTCAGACTGGTGGCATTGGAAAGAGGACATAAAGGGCTACCGTAGGTCACAATTTCAGGACTGGATGATCTAAAATTACAGAGATACATCACAGTCAATATCAAGCTCCTATAAAGTGAAAAAAGGTGTGTATATTTTTTTAAATGTTTTCGTAAGCTTGGTTTGAAAAATTATTTTGAAGGAATTCAAAGGGCATAGTGAAGCATTATTATCAGTAACTGATGCCCCGAAGAAAGAAAATGGAAACACCTAGTAGGAGACCTGAAAGCTCTAGAATGACTCATGAAGAAGAGGAAGAAATGCAACATGATATATCAAAATTACGAGACCAAGTGCAACAAGTGTGACTTGCACAAAAAGGAAAAGAATCTAAGATGGATTATTTAAAGAAAGGTGTAGAAGCTAAGATGAATGACGTGGAAGCTAAGATGGATGATTTGAAGATAGATTTGAAGACAAACATGGAAGAATTGAAGATAAA
>APFE031433476.1:40817-54301 GCA_000404065.3 Pinus taeda
TATTGTGGAATGTGATGCTTCAGGAAACGGAATTGGTGTTGTTCTAATGCAAGATGAAAGACCCATTGCTTTTGAAATTCGTCCAATCAAGGGAAAGTTTTTACATAAAGCTATTTATGAGAATGAAATGTTGGCAATACTCCATGCACTTAAGAAATGGCGACCCTATCTAATGGGAAGACACTTCAAGGTAAAAACAGCTCATGATAGCCTTAAATACTTTTTAGAAAAAAAATTATCCTCTGAAGAGCAACAAAAGTGGGTCACGAAGATGTTGGGTTATGACTTTGAAATCATCTACAAAAAAGGGAAGAAAATTGTGGTGGTAGATGCACTCTCAAGAAAGGATGAGCATGTGGAAGCATTGTTGTGTGCCATTTCTATTATCCAACTAGATTGGATAAATGAAGCAAGGGAGGAATGGAAGAATGACGAAGAAGTGTGGGCACTTAACATAAAAATACGATGGGAGGAGTGATTCACGTGACCATTTGGAAAATGGACTAAAGATTATGGAGTAGAGCCTCATCCGAAGTGGGTACATCTATTTTTTCATACATGGGATGTTATATCGATGAATTGGTATTTGGAGATGGAGCTCAACCATGGAACTAAAGAATGGGATGCTTTGCGCCAAGGAATTTTTATGATGTTTAGATTTGAGGATGGGTTTGAATGTATTGATGAAGCGTTGGAGGAGGTCAAGGAAACAATCTTTAGGATACCAGAGGATCCTCTAGATTTGATTCAACATGATTGGACTACCCAGCTGAGCCACACGTTGGAGTGCTACAATGTGACAGTGGAAGAAGAAGATGAAGACCAAAGGAATATTAACATTCCCAAGACTGAAGGTCAGCACGAAGTTGAAGGACTACAACTAGAGAATCCAAACATCATTGAGACACTCAAAACTAGACAGGTGAATATTAGTATGGAGGTAGAGATGAAGCTTGCACATATTGGGGACTACTGGGATGATGCAACTGTAGATAAGGTCATCGAATTGCTCCATGAATATCAAGATTTGTTCCCCATGATGTTTTCAGATCTGAAAGGGATAATAGGGGACTTGGATGTCATGAAGATCACTCTAAAGCCATATGTGAAGCCACTTAAGCAAAGGCCTTACCACCTCAAACCGAAGTATAAAGAAAGGGTTTGCTTGGAGTTGGATAAAATGCTTGCAACAGTCATCATTGAACCCGTACAAGAGTCTGATTGGGTAAGCCCAATGGTAGTTTAGGACAAGAAACAGAAGGATGAGATACTAATATACATATATCTCAGGAACTTCAATGACACTTCTGTGAATGATCCTTTCCCAACTCCATTCACCAATGACATGTTGGATAATGTTGGTGGCCAAGAAGCACATTTGTTTACTAATGGGTTCTCGGGGTACCATCAGATCAAGATCACACTAGATCATAGAAGTAAGATGACCTTCGTGATTGAATGAGGATGCTCCCAGTATATGGTGATGCCTTTTGAGTTGAAGAATGCGTCGGCGGTCTTCTCACACGTATTCATCGAAACGTTCAAATATTTCATTGAAAGATTTCTGGAGGTATAATTTGACGATTGGATCATGTTTGGACTAGTAAAGAACCATGTAGCAAGTCTGTGCTTGATGCTAGATACATGTCAGAGGTACCAAATCACACTCAATATGAAGAAATGTTTTTTCTATGTCCCTTTTGGGATCTTGCCTGGTCACTTTGTATGCAGATAGAGCTTGATGGTAGACCCTATGAAGATGGTGGTTATTATAAATTTGGAGGCACTAAGAAGTGTGAAACAACTATGCATGACGTTGGGCATATAGGGTACTATAGAAAGTTCATCAAAAGCTATGCCCAGATCACCGTACCGATGGAGAAACTGTTAAAGAAGGATGCTACATTCTACTGGAATGAAGAATGTGAGAGGAGCTTAGATGTTCTCAAAAAGAAAATGGTCACCATGTCGATCCTTGTCTTCCCAGATTAGAAGAAGGAATCTCATGTGCATGTCGACATGTCATGTATTGCACTAGGAGTAGTACTGGCATAGGTTGACGAGAGAGAATTGGATCATCCTATAGCGTTTGAAATAAAAAATATATTTAAAGTTGAGAAGAATTATTCAATGGGAGAGCGCGAAGATATGGCTATGGTATACGTGCTCCAAAAGTTCTGGCACTACTTTCTAGGCAGACATATACAGACCATTCTGAATTGAAGTACTTGGTGAACAAGCCTGTTATTTCAAGAATATGATTTTGAAGTTATTTTGAAACTAGGATGATTGAATGCTAGATTGGATCATTTGTCACGCATTGAAACATGAGAGGAGCCTATTAATTTGGAGGAAGGACTACATGACGCGTAGCTCTTTGTAGTGCGTATTGTGGATAGTCAATTTGAAGATATTATACACTTCCTAATGATGGGAACAGATCCAAAAGGACAAATTAGACAACAAAAGAAGGAATTTGTGGTGTGCAGAGAGACTTTTCTGTCATTACAGGGCACTTGTATAAAATGGGATCAGATGAAATACTATGATGTTATGTGCTAGAATTTGAATGAAACAAAATCCTCACTAAGGCTCATGGAGGAGTTGTGGGAGGACATCATGCGAGAAAAGCAACAGTGCAGAAGATTCTACGTGTTGGGTTGTGGTGGCTGACAATGCATAAGGATTCAAAAGAATATTGTAGGGCATTCGATGCATGCCAAAGGACTAACAGACCATCATGGAGAGATGAGCTGCCTTTGAATCCATAGATATTGTTACAACCTTTCGAGAAACGGGTGATTGAATTTGTGGGACCAATTCAGTCTCCAGGGAAGAAGACAAGTACATGGTACATCATTCGTCGACTGAGTGTTTAACCAAATGGGTGGAGGCGCAACCTTTAAAGGAATGTAGAAGCGCAAAAACACTAAAATTCATCTTTGAGTACGTACTAACAAGGTTTGGCTATTCAAAAATTTTAATGAGCGTTTGTAGTACTCATTTTCTTAATGAAATGATCAACGTGTTGATAGAGGAATTTTAGGTTTACCATCAGAAGAGTATGCCATATCACCCACATGGTAATGGATCAGTAGAAGCATTTAATAAGATATTAGAGAGCACACTGATGAAGGTTTGCAATGCAAAAAGAAATGATTGGGATTTGTGCATACCCGTGGTGCTATGGGCTTACATAATAACTTGTAAGAAGTTAACTGGACAAATGCCTTTTAGGTTGGTTTATGGTGTTGAAGATGTGATGCCAATGGAATACATTGTACCTAGTCTGTGCATAGCAAAATTCAAAGGAATGGTGGATCACGAAGCCATGGAAGAAAGGCTCATGCAGCTAAAAGAACTAGAAGAGGATAGGTTTCTCGCTAGATTCCATTAGCAAGTTTAAAAGGAACGCAGAAAGGCATGGCAAAATCAACACATCAAACTGTGCACCTTCAAGGTAAATGATTTAGTGTTATTATATGACAACAAGATTCATAAATTTCCTGGAAAAAATTGGATGCATTGGCTGGGGCACTATGTCATCAAGGAGATTACCGATGGTGGAGTAGTTCACTTAGTGAAGTTGAATGGTGATCCATTCCTAGGGAAGTTGAATGGTAGCTGATTGAAGCCATACACTGGGGATCCATCCAGCTAACTATATGGATGAAGCATAGTCTTATCACTCTAGGCAGCTCAAAGGAGGCACGAGACCACAAACTAGAATGCCAGGGTTATAAAGTTGCGCAGTTGGGGTACTGCGCAGAATGGAGGATTGTCACAGTGTCAGCAAAAGCGCGAGGGGAGCTGCAGTATTGAAGAAGAGACCATCCAGGGTAGATGGAAAGTGACCGTTATGGTGACTGTTCATGACTTGACGTAGGAAAAAAACTAAGGCAAGCAGGGGGTAGAAATTAATTTAGAAGTTAAGAGAAAGATCTTTGAAAATTTTTCGCCACTCTAGCATTTATGAAAATGATCAGGTGATCATGTCCTAAGTGGAAAAAATGCTCAAATTTGGAATTGCTCAGAATTGGTTGAAACGAGAATTTCTGGATAGGCCTTGTCAAAATGATCCCGTAGCCACGAACAAAACTCAAATCCAAGATCGTATGGAGGAGTTATTGCATTTTGAAAATGCCCAAAAAGCTACCAAATTTGAATTAAAAAAAAATTAAATTAAAAAAGAATATTTTGAGGAATATTCCTCAAAATATTCCATTGAATATTCCCTAGAATATTCGCGGGAATATTTTGTTTTGGAGGACCAATCAGGGGCTGACACGTGGAAATCCCAGAGGCTGCCATATGGCCCCAAGTTTGTAGGTTTATGGTGATAAAATATTTGTATGTTCGTAGGAATCGACCCTAGGTTGGGTAGCCACCAGCCCATAGGCCCGACCGGCCTGCCTATACATTGGTTCTTACCAACCTTAGGTCACATATCATATATAAATTTTGTTTAAGGTAAGGTTTGGGCAAAAAACAGGCTAGCCCCTAACAATATTACGAAGGATCATAACCACAGGCTTAAATCGACAATAATCTGTCACCATCCCTATTACCCCTCTCCCGCATCTTGGAGGACTCATTCTGAGACCTATGAGAAGTGATATGACCTGCAAACACTTGCGTTGCATTCCCCTGAACATGAACTTCATTTTCCCTGAAGACATCTCCTGCTTAAAACCCCTAAAAATAACGCTTTTTCCATTGACGCGGTTTCGTAGTGCAACCCTCTCGCCAATGAGGGGAATCCTCCAAAGAGGGTGTGCCAGTTGGCGCTCTGTCACAAATTCGCACTCACGCCAACCATAATCAGTGGTGTTTTTTAACAAATAAATGGTGGAAGATTCATCCTAACAAATTCCTGGACTGGATCTATCTTGAGTTGGGTGGTTTGGCTTCGGATTTCCATAAAGAGGAAGTGGTTTTCCACATCTCATGGAATCTTCCTTGGTGATAAAGCCAATCCCATGATTATTATGGATGATCCCAACTCCCCTTCATCCATCTATAAAAGCTTGTCCATTTTCCTTGGTAATCTAGTTCCAGAGTTCCAGAGATTGAGATTTGTCAAGTTTCCAAGAGCTTCATGCTGCAAGAGCCTTCTTCATTCCCATAAGGCCAAATCCAAGTAAGGAGATTCTTTTCCAATAACCAAAGAGATAGAGGCTTGTTCCTATTCCCAACAAGTTTTGCAAGACATGTGCTACTGACTACCCAGCCAAAGGAGAATCTAGCGTCAGAACTATGGTTGTATTCTTCTTTGTTTATTATTAATAGACGACTATTGGTTATGGTTCCACTCTTATTGTTCTTTGTGATGATGATGAGTTATATCCTTTATGACTGATATATAGTTGCATATGCTGGATTTTATGTTTGTGTTTGTGTCGTTTCTTGTATGTGCAGGTGTCCATTCACGGGGATCATGGGGATAGTGATCTACCGGAGCAAAGGAACGGGAGCATCACCTCTTCTACAAGAACTAGCGTTGGAATCTAGGTAGGCCCTCATTATTGGTCTTTAATTTGCAATTAGGAACTTGCGCTGTAGCTTGTATGATTGTTGCTAGACCCGGTCTGGGCTAGTAGGGATCGCCTCTGTCCGCAGAGGGGATTTACCTCCTCAACATGACCACGATAGTAAACATTGAATTCCACCTCTAACAGTTCTGACAAATTTGGCAGAGTGTGCCATTGTGGGTGGAGTTAGCCAAATTTAGCACGACTAACTCCAATTAAGCCAAGTTTAGTGGAGTTTCTTTAGGGGAAACTGGACAAAACTTCAAGAGGTCATAACTTTCACTAGGGAGATCCTTTTGGAGTGAGTTTTTTATTTTATTTAGGGTATTATGAGAATTCCAGAGCCAATGGTATAGGCTTTAGAGCCAATAGATCTTATCTTCAAGTGTTTTTTTAGCAAAGAAGCTTGGAGAGCCATTAGGGCATAGGGAGTGTTGGAGCTATATTAGGCTATGGTTAGCCATTGGAGGTGAAATAGAAGTGATTCTTGACAAATTTTTGTCTTCTAAACTCATTTTCACAACTTATTTTTCTTGTTTAGGCTTTCTTCTCACTGTATAACCAATTTGAGCATCTAATAAGAGTAAGGACATGCCCGTTTAGGAGCCTTGGACCTGGCAAATGTAGCCGAGGAGGGTGAACTACCATATCAGTTGCTATGATATATTATGTGAATTTATCTTGCTATGTTTTAGATTTGATATGATAAATAGTAAATTGAATTAATCCTCCTTCACACATAAGACTCAAAAATTTATCAAAAGACACTTTGTTTCAATTGCAAGACATCAGTAATAGTTTGAACATATAATTTAATGGAAATGAATACCTTGCACAACAAATAAAAGTAGTTTCATTTTTAGATGAGTTGGTATCGGAGCTCAGTTTTGAGTATTAGTTTTGTGCAAATATATTTTTTATTGTTTTGCAAGTTTTAATGCTTACCAGGATTAAGCTTCAAATAGGGAAAAAACAATTGGTTAGAGCATAAGATAATCCTTAACCAAGGAGGGTGAGGGTGCCAGTATCTCCACCTTTTGATTCACCTTCAATAGCCTTAAAAGAAGCTTCAAGTATGTCTAAAAGGGTAGGGGGAGTTCCTAAAGACATGGATCGAAGAGAGGAAGAACGGGTATTCAAAAAATCATTTTTGGACATGACTGAGATGGTAAGAATATTATACCAAGAAAGGAATGATAGGTTTCTTGGAGAAGGGTCTAAACATCAGAAAGGAGAGGGCTCTTCAGGAGGAAATAAAGGTGATGATAATTCAAAGAAAGGACATGGAGGAAATGGCGATCCACCATCTCCATCATCATCCTATTCCTCTACATCTTCATCCTCTACCTCGGTAAATCAACCTCACAAGCCTAAATATTCTAGAAAAAGTCCATTTTTAAAGCTAGATGTTAAATTTGAATTACCGATGTTTAATGGTAAAGTCAATGTAGAGAAACTTGAAAATTAGATAAGATAGTTGGAAGTTTATTTAAGGATTTATAACTTACATGATGACGACACCAAGATTGAGTTAGTCTCTTTAAGAATGGATGGAGCAACATTGGTATGGTGGGAAGCCAAGACCAAGGATAAATTCAAAAAATTGGTATGCTTACTTTATTATGGGTTAAATTTATTTCCACAATTAAGAAGCAATTTTATCCTCTTGCTCATTTACAAAAGTCTATAATTAATTGGCAAAGTTTTAAGCAACTTAAAGGACAAAGTGTTCAAGAATACACTCAAGAGTTTAGGAGAAGAGCACTCTTATTAAGGGTATACTTACAAAGTCAAGACACTTTGCTGAAATATGTAGGTGGTTTGCACAACTACCTTAAACATACTATCCTTATGTTCACTCCTGTTAGTCTAGACGAAGTTTGTGTACAAGCTACGCATTTAGAGACTAGAGGGAAAAACACTTTTGATGGAAATGAGGGTAGTGATTTTAAAGGAAAAGAAAGAAAAAGGATTGCAAACTCTAGAAAGGAAAAAGGGAAATTATTTTGCAAGAACTCTTCAAAATCAAGCCACGATGAAGACCATCATTGGAAGCTTCATCCGGAGTTGAAACCAAAGAAATATAAAACCAAAGACCAAACCAAAGAAAAGGAGAAAACTGTAGCAACTATTGAACAAGACTTAGGGTTTGAATCAGGTGATGAGACAAAAAGTATTGTCATGGTATTAAAGAACATAAAGGGGAAAGAGGTTGTACAAGAAACAAATCCCAGTTCTAGCACATTAAATTGTCACAAAGAAACTCAAAATGAAAAGAGGAGGATAGAGCTATTTCATGTGAGGGTAATTTCAAACCACACAAAGAGACACATACGTTTTTATAGTGGGTCTCAAGCTAATCTCATCTCAGAAGATGTGGTCAAACAGAAGAAACTTGAGACAATTCCACATCCAAAGCCTTATCCACTTGGGTGGATATGCAAGGATGCAAACTTACAAGTCTCAAAGAAGTACATCTTATGCTTCGCCATGACAACTCATTATGTTGACATAGTTGAATTGGATGTAGTACCGCTTCACATTACAAGTGTTGTGTTGGGTAGTCCATATTTATTTGACAAAAAGGCAATCTTCCATCGCCATGAGAATAAGTATCACCTGTTCAAGGATGGAAGCGAGTACATTGCAAGAGCACATAAGAAGAAGCTAGAATCTTCTTTAGTCCACGCGGGGCAATTGAAAAGGCTAGTTAATGCAAGTCAAAATATAACTTTGTTGATGGTTAAACAACAAGATTTTGTACAATTTCATTTTCGTATTATTGTTGATATAAATGATGATATGTTTCAGTTTGATAATAGTTCATCTTTGAAAGAAGATGACAAAATGTTGCACAAGATACCTTTGGTGTTGATCGGTGCAAAGAACGAAGTGTCAGTGCAAAGTGGTGCAAAATTCCATGAGAAGGAAAAGCATGGAAGCAAAGAGGGCACATAGTCCAGGATGGGTCAATGTTGGCTTCAGGATGACATATTGGTATGGCGAGAAAACTTGGTAAGGATTCGACACAAATACAAGGCTCATTTAGCAAAAATTTGCCATGTGAACAGTTGGTAAGGTAAACTTTATTTTAAGTCTTCTTTGAAGTTTGATTATTGTAGAAATAGTATGCTTTCTGCAAAGTATAGTTGTTGTTTTGCAAATTTCAAGAATTTTCATCATGACTCAGTCAATCTTGGAAATGGTTGGTTAATGAATTCAAGGGAAAAATTATCTTTTTATGAGAAGCTCAATTTGATGAAGTTAGGAAGATTTCACTTATTCAAGGTTGGAAGAGAGGAGAATCAGTCTCGTTGTCTTCATTTTGGATAATCAAAGAGATTTTGGGGTCCAAAAGCTTCCCATTTGGGAGGTTTGATCAGGTGATCATGTCTTAAGTGGAAAAAATGCTCAAATTTTCAATTGCTCGGAATTCATTGAAACTAGAATGTATGGATAGGCCTTGTCAAAGCAATCTTGTAGCTATGAATAGCACTCAAATCCGACACTGTATGGAGGAGCTATTGCATTTTGAAAATGCCAAATAAACTGCAAAATTTGCATTTTAAAAAAATTAAAAAAAATAATATTTCGAGGAATATTCCCCAAAATATTAATGAGAATATTTTGTTTTGGAGGACCAATCAGGGGCCAACACGTGACAAGCTTGGAAGCTACCACGCGGCCCCAAGTTTGCAGGTTTATGGTGGTAAAATATTTGTATGTTCACAGGAATCGACCCTGGATCAGGTGGCCACCGGCCCAGAGGCCTCACTAGCCCACTTATACATTGCTTCTTACCAACCTTAGGTCACGTATCATATATAAATTTTGTTAAGGTAAGGTTTGGGCAGAAAAGGGGCTAACCCCTAACCATATGACCAAGGATCAGAACCATAGGCTTAAACCGACGGAGAAAACTGTGAACACAACGGTTAAGGTAACGACCCATGTGACCATGATAGCAAACATTTAATGCCACCTCTAACGGTTGTAAAAAATTCTGTGTAGCACGCCATTTTCGATGGAGTTGGCCAATTTAGCTGGGCTAACTCCAGTTAAGCCAAGTTTAGTGGAGTTTCTTTAAGGGAAACTAGACAAAACTTCAGGAGGTCATAACTTTCACTAGGGAGATCCTTTTGGACTGATTTTTTATTTTTATTTTTGGTATTCTGAACATTCCAAATCCAATGGTAGAGGTTTCAGAGCCAACAGAGCTCAACCTCAGGTGTTTTTCTGGCAAAGAAGCTTGGAGAGCCATTAGGCCTAGGGAGTGTTGGAGCTGTATCGGGCTATGGTTAGCCATTGGAGGTGAAAAAAAAGTCATTCTTGACTATTTCCTATGTTCTACACCCATTTTCACAGCTTATTTTTCCTGTTCGTGATTTCTTCTCATAGCATAACCGATTTGAGCATCTAATAAGAGTAAGGTGTTTATGGGAAAACTAGTGCCTTTTCGATCTGCTAGTCCCCCTAAGACAGGTAGCTATCTTAGAAACAAACAATCAAAGAAAATTGTGATTTCCTTTACGTATGATAGATAAGAGAGAAGCAAAGAGGACCAACTTGGATCTTCTTCTTGGCTCCTTGCTTGTTTCCTCTCTCCCTTGATAGAGCTTGCCACTCCTCTCCTACTTGTCATGCTTTAGAGAATACCCGTAGAGACAAAGTAAAAAAAAACCATCAAAGCATCTTGATCTATAATACCATAAATAATGCAGAATCAGAAATACATTGACCATACAATTGCATTCATAAATAAAAAGATTCATAAATACACGATTATATGGATGAAAACTCAAAGAACTTTATTAATAGTAGAAATAGAAGAGAGGGTTACAACCCAGCTGTTTGATCCAACCTCATCCTCCCAACATCAATGCCCTCTTCACCTCATGAAGAGCATGATCACCCAACAATAAAATGTCTATTCTCAAAGAAAAACTAACAACACTTCCTTACAAATTACAAAAGTCCAGCTTCTAGAGCTCTCATATGAGGGATCCATTTATAGATGCAAAGGGTGTGAGTCAGTTCTGGGTTTTTGATTAGTGTCATTCCACTGATAGTTCTTGGTTCCAGTTGGAGATTTCTTTGATCTCTTACTCATCGCTAGGAGAATTCAGAGAGGAAAGTGTCATATGAGAAATTTCTAGAAGATTCCCTGGGCATCCACTTAGCAAACTGTCTCTGTCATTTGTCCATTCTCACTCATCGCACCCTACAGAAGGTCTTTTTAGTATGCATCGCACTTCCCATGTGTATTAGGTGAGATGCATCGCACCCTAACCATGGAGCAGTCAGTATGGTCCAATTTTGGCCAGTTCTGAGTGGTTTTTCAGGTAGAACTTCTCAGAAACGATGTAATCAATTGACCATGATTCTTTAGGGTATGAAACAACATTTTAGGGTTTAAAGAGCCCTTGGTGTATCTACATATATGATTGGGGTTGTAGTGCCCAAGTATGTCTATAACAGTTTCCCCCTAAAGCACGAGGTCTTAAATCTTCTGATGTCAGGTGAAATCCTTTATCATGAGGATCTGAAGTATTCGAATTGCAAGGTGACCTATATAAAATACAATACAATACATCATCATCATATTATTTTCATGATCTAGCTGAGGTGGGCATTCCCATGCTCAACTTTATAAATTCATTTTCATGTACACAGGACAGATAATCGTCTGCTATTGCAGATTGGTGATTCTTGTGGAGGCATCATCCCTTAGCTTGGATGATCATCTGTGCAGCTTCTGTGTACATTTGGTGTCTTTATTTTCCTGAATATATCACAGTCCAGATGGATGAAACTAGATCTGTGTTCTTCAAACTCGTTCAATGTTCGCCTGATGTACAAGTCGATCCATGTGAAAAGATGTTCTGAAGTCAAACACAGAAATACATCGCCTGATTAACAACCAATGATGTAATCTATTAATATGCGCAAGACAAATCACTGATAATGATAATGACCCTTAAGGTACTATATACAATTCACATGGTGTGAGCATATGATCTGATGTCGAACACCATGTAAAATCTTTTGGTCGAAGGCCATTAATGTAAACCTGTCGCTGGAAGCGAGAAACTTTCCATTGAGGCATGTAAGCTTTAAAGTACTAAAAGGGTTGTTCCTAAGTCAAATTCTTGGATAATGAGCTTATGTCGACAAGAGGTGACCTATCATAGGAGGGCCTTAATGTATCCCTAATCTATGACATGAAATGAATCAAATGATTTTCTGGAGGTGAAAACGATCTGATGATACAAGGTTTAGGAATGGAAGTCATGGAAAATGGAGAGTGAAGGTATTGCAATGGATGAGGCATTAGTTGGGTGGTGAATTCTCTGAATGACTTCTCTTGAACATATCAGTGACACTGAGATGGATCAATATCATTAACCCCAAAAATGGATGCTATGGAGGACCAATGGTGATATAACCGGTGAATGAAATAACCCAACCCGACTCAATCATGGTGATGGAGAGAAACTGTCATTTTCAAGAGTGACCTGCTACCAATCAAGATCTTCAAGTTTTCTTCCCTTTTTACCCAGTCATTGCTAATCAATACTTCTTTATTTTTGTCAAGCTTGAGGAGGATAACATGTGCTTGTTCTATAATTTTCCCTTCAGGCAAACTTGTCACTATGTTTTAGCGAGCCTAGCGATAATGAAACTTGTTCTTGTCTGGGTGGACAAGTTTGTTGCTATTATTTTAATGGGTTTAACGATAAGGATAACTCGGTCCTTTTCATGTTTAGAGAGTTTGAAAAAAGATGAAAAGGAAACTCCAAAATCCTTTTTCGTAGCATAATCCCTTAAGTCCAGAAAAGTATAAAATAATATGAAAGGGATGACTTTTCGATCACTTTAGTGAGCCGAAAAAGACAAGTGCTTGATATTTTTTTGGAATGATCCCTCAGGTCCAAAAATATTAAAATGCAAAGGAGGGATGATGGTTCCCCTTACTTTAACAAGCTGGAAATGCCAGTAGCTCGGTAATATTTTCATATTTAACGAGTCTTAAAAGATCTTAAAAGTGACTCGTTTTTATGAACGAGTGATGTTTTCAGGTAGCTACTAGTTCCAGGTAAGTTTGGAACTTCTTAAACATGGCAGTGTAAAGAGGGTGGCTCACAAAATCACTAGTCGCAACTATTCCTCAAAAGGGTAACCAATCAAGTGGAAGCATATAATCGGCCAAAATAATTGAGGTGATGGTAAGAACACAACCAAGGCTTAAAAGGTTGATAGCATGGAAATCATAAAGGTCGTTTACTGAAGGCGGGTTTATTTTTTAATGAGATTGAAACTTGCATTAACATATGCTCAGTGGCGGGTTTATTATTTAATGAGCTTGAACCTTGCAGAAACATTGCTCATGCCAATCGTTTTAAAGATGCCTCTCATTGGTAGGTTTATTTTTTATTAAGCTTGAACTCTACGATAACATGTGCTCATTGCCTTTTTATGTAGGCTAGAAATGACCAAACTACAAAGCTAACTACATTGATAACTAAGGAGCTATTGAGGTTAGGTAGGATAGTTTTGTCTTCCTCCTAGACAAAACACTTCCTTTGCTTCGTCCGCGCATTGCAGACAAAGGTGAATGGTGGTTAGACCAATCACCTAACCTGAGAAGAAGCTAAAAAAAGAAATTGGTCACTTTTTCACTTTCATAAAAGAGGTTTGCATTCCCCCAGGTATTGATAAAATGAGAATTTCCAGGTTACCTTATGGAAGTCCCTACATTTAAGCAGGATTGTTTCATCCGCAGAGCAGACAAAATACTTCCTTAGCTTTGTCCATTGAAATAGAAAAAGGTGAATGATGTGAGCTTCCAATCACATAACTTGCGAGGAGATAACTATTTCAGATGGATCCCATATCCTACAATGAAATGATGTTTCAAAATAATCATATAACCTACAAGGAAATCTATTTTTT
>APFE031433481.1:2659-13587 GCA_000404065.3 Pinus taeda
CCCCCCCCCCGGCGAATGAGGGGGAAATTTTTTTGCAAAAACAAAAGCAAAAAGATGCAAAATTGTGAAGAGACTGAGACAAACCTTCAAGTAATGATCAAAGGAAATCAAATTAAGAATTTCTCAAAAGAGAGACTCAAAACCAGTCAAGCAAGACTCCAACACACTCAAGCAGTCGAAAAAGATGTGGCAAGATACAAATCCAAGCTCAGAAGGATGGCAAACAAGCGAACTGGAAAGGTTAACAGGCCTGGCGCAATTGTCAGGCTGTAACTCACGCTATAAAGGGATTGGCGCGGCTTGTCAGTTAGCAACATGCGCCAACTGGCGCGACTGTCAGAGGAAAAGCCGCGCTAATAAAGTTTGCCAAGTCAAAAAGAAAAATAAGCAGTCTAAAGCTCGGTTTACAGTATCTAGGCAAGTCAGGAAGCAAGAGGCAGCAAGAAATTCAATCCAAAAAGCTATCCAAGCAAGCAAACAAGAGAAAACCAAAGAGGCAAGACAAACTCCAATTGTTCAGTCCGTAAAGCCAACTGGAGATGACGAAGCGCTTTGATCTACTTCACTAATGCAAAGCAGTAGTGTTTCGAAGGCTATCTGGCCATGCTTCAGACTCCGTCTAAGTTTACAAATTAAACAACAAGCTAAACTCCCCAGTGAAGTCGCCAAATTGTTGGAGAGGTAAATCCCCTCTACGGATAGAGGCGATCTCTACTAGCCCAGAACGGGTCTAGCAACAATCAAACAATGCTATCACGCAAGTTCCTAATTGCAAATAAAAGGTAGGTGACGAAGACCTACTTGGATTCCAACGCTTTCGTTCATAGAAGAGACGTCGCCCACGCTCCTTTGCCTTGGCCGGTCACAGTCCTCCACTATCCCCGTGAATGGACACCTACACATAAAGAGAACAACACAAACACAAGCGTGAAATCTAATATATGCAATTATACATCAGTCAGGAAGGACATAATTCAGCATTAATCATTACAATAATGAGAATGGAACCATAATGATAGTCATCTATTATTAATAATCAACAAAGGAGAATACAACCAACGTCTTGACGTCAAGTCATCCTTTGGTTGGGTGCTCAGCTACACAAGTCTTGCAAAGCTTGAAGGGATGAGGGACAAGCCTCTCTCTCTTTGGTGACAAGATCTCCTTACTTAGGTTAAGCCTTATGGACACAAAGAAGGCTCTTGCAACTCTAATCTCTTGATATTTTCCTTTCAGCACAGGTATTACCACCACTAGAACTAGAACTAGAACTAGAACTAGCTTGCTCAAGCCATGGAGACAAGATTTTATAGATGAAAAGGAAGGGATAAGATCAATCACAACAATAATGGATTTGGCTTCATCACTTGGAAACTTCTATGGAATGTTGGAAAACTACTTCCCGTTCAAGGAGATTTGAAGCCAAACCATCCTCACTTAACTTGGATTCAGTTGGTGAATGAGTTGGATAGAACTTTCGGAGGTGGATTGGTTAAAAACTTTGCCCAAAAAGGTTGGCGCGATTGCGACTCTGGGACAGAGCGCTAATGGCGCGTCCCTTTTAGAGGATTTTCCCCATTGGCACGGGAGAAACATGGTGGCCCAACGCTAATGTAAAAAGGGTTATTTTTAAGGGCAAACTGCAGGAGATGTCTTCAGGGCATATGAAGCTCATGTTCAGAGGTGACTGATGCAAGTGGTTTCAAGTCTTGTCACTTCTCACAAGTCCCGGAATGTGTCCACCAAGGTGTAGGAGAGGGGTAATAGGGACGGTGACAAATTACTGTGTAACACCTGCAACTAGGGTTTGGACTAGGTAGTGACTCTTTTCTTGGTCTATAACTTTTAATGATGGTTCCTTATGAGCTTTGGCACTTATATACATGTATTTACTCTATAACATCAATCCAAAATTCATTGAAACGTTAATCGATCTGTTATCACTTTATAATTTCAAGGTTGAAAACAAAATCACTGAGGTAACATCTAAACCGCTTTTCGAGTTTGGATCTAGCCCTGCCAGCTTCAGAGAGGGCTCTCTCTTTGAGATTTAGATTTGTTGGCTGAATGTATATTAGGCTAGTTAATGAGCACATGTTTGGTTTTTAAATGGGTTTGGTGGGGAAAGAAAGGGAAAGGGCCATTAGGAATGGAGTCAAGGGCTTAAATGATCAATTTGCAGAAGTGCCAAGAATGAGGGAAACAGGGCAAGATAGGTGCACTTCATGAATATATGGGAATAAAATGGATTGAGGAGATAGAAGGAGAGAGAAAGTTAGCAGAAATCAAGGATCAATTAAGAATTCCTTGATTTGGCATCAGTAGAAAACGTAAAGATTGTAGAGAGAGGATAGGATAGGATAGATTCATGAAGTGCACCTATATTTCCCTGTTTCAAGTAAATATTGTAGATAGGATAAGATTAGGATAGGATCCAATGAAATTCTTCTAATGTCATTTCAAATCAAAGCAATCAATGGACATGATTAACATTTTAGTTCATATACGACAACGTGACTATCTCAAATGTGAAAAAATGGGTTTTATACGATCAATAAAAACATAAATCTATATCTATTCAGTGATATGGTTTGATCTAAGACACAACTTAATAATGGTATCTTTGAGAGACCTAAAATTCCAAACCCCAAGCGTATGAAGTTGTTCATCATTTCTCTCTTCTCAAACACTTAGTTCTTTACTTGATTTGAGAGGAAAATAAGAGAAAAACAATGCCTCTTGGATGGGAGGTGGTGCAAATCTCATTCTTATAACATTTTTTGTAATATTCTAGCTAGAAAAGTAGAGAGAAGTATCAAAACATGAACTAGCTACAACAAACAAATAAACATGCAATCTGAAAACAACAAATTTAGAAAACCATTGGCATAAATAGAGCTGAGCCATTTTATTAAATATCCAATGAAAAGCTGAGTACAAAATATAGTGGAATGTGTGCACCTGGGCTTGCCAAGGAAAGCATGCGAAACCCAGGTGATAATGATGAAATATCCACGTTGAAATGGATCACTGGTTGTACGCTCTGTTATCTCAAAATCAAGCCTGATAGGCTGCTGGTCAGGATGACTCTAAGTAACTATTTCAAACCAAGCTTTTGACTAAGGCTTAGCCTCCTTAGCCTGAGAGGGCTCTCTCAAAGGGGTTTATGATTTTTTATTAATGATAAGTTGGCTAACTCTTGTGATCTAACAACATAGACAAATATAATGGCTGGATAAACATTTCATGAGTTCCCATTGGGCCTATGGAGTCAAGCATATTTCAGTGAATAATGACACTACCTTTGCATAGAAGTCAGGGAACTTAGCATTTAAATGTTTAGAATACAACTTACATGAAACCAGAGTTCACACATGCATACAGGAAGTCAAAGCACAATCAGTGAATTCTGAGTGATTATGAATCCATGCAACTGAAAAAAACATTAAGGGAAGAACAAAACACATATTCTGAACATGACAAATTATTCATGAATCCTGAGAAAAAGTAGATGCTTTGTATTACTGAAAATGGTCTTTACATAAGCTTAAACAATACTTCTGCTGTCAAATTTCCAACCCTCATTACATTGCTGTCTCAGCTATATATAATCCTTATTCTAACTAATTCGAGTTTTCTCCTCCAGCATGAGGGGAATTTTAATAACTCGATGCTTATCTCTAATAACACCTATCATCTATTTAACTGTCTATTAAATACAAATACAATGCTGACTGGAATTTTAAAAGTCCTAAATCAATTATGACTCTAACTCTATCTTCATGCCATAATGGCTACTCCTCGTTCTTCGACACCTGGTTCACTTTAGATTTGGCTGAGCTGGATATTAAATATGCCATATTAGCCTTTAAACGCTGGATCCCTATCTGTCCGTGGTATTAGGAAATGTCCCCTGCTTCTTGGCTTCTTTTTCCATAATTTGCTCGAACATGAACAACACCTTTCTGAGCCTTTAATAACCCAAGGAATGGAACGTGGCCACGTTTAAGATATGCTGTAGGCTATGGTGATGGACAGGTGTCCCTTTTTCAAAAACTCCCGCTCATAATATCAACTGTCTGTCTGCGTTAAAAAACATCATCTACAGCAGTTTCGTAGCGCGCTACGAAACTGCTGTTTTATTTAAAACAATTTGCTTTTTTAACCCGAGAGCTTATATCATCCAATCATCGGTTGCCAAAAACTCCCTTTGATGCTTCACATGTGTAGCAAGGATTAAACATCTTCAAAACACTAAGATTAAGCAAAATTAACAAAAGTTTGAGACAAAACCCTTTCCTGAACAATGAATTCATTTATTAGGTAACCGACTTAGCTCTGCCTTCAGGTCTTCAGCGACTTACTTTAATTGGTTAATTTCTTCCTCAGCTGCTTCTATTTGGCTTTTCATGGCTGCCACATAATCTCCTTGAGATGTGATGGCTGCTTTACTTTTGCTGTTCTTTTCCTGAGGTCGTGTTCCTTCCCCTGTTTCCTCTGTCCTGGGCAGTGCTTCCTGTACCTGCTGGAAATTTCTAGTCATAGGTCTTCTTGGTTTAAAAACGAATTCTTGGGCTAGCTCATCAAACTTAAGCCTTTTTGAGGCTTTGGTTTTCTTAACCTTTACCTGTGGTGACTGTGTCAAATCAATCTCAATCGGTTTAGACTGTTCTAACTCAATAGCCCGTAATAGATCATTTAGGCTTCCCTTAGACACAGGGCTTGCCTTAGACACAGGGCTCTCCTCGACAGCTATAGCTTTGCCTTTCTCTTTATTAATCTGGCTTCTTGTCCTCACCCTTGAGACTGCTTCAGGTTTACTTGCTTGAGGTACAGTCTTCTTACCCTGAGTCTTCTCCTTTGTTGATTTCTGAGGCTGTTCTTGAATGACTAACGACTTCACTGGTTTTGGTAGCTGTGGCTTGGTTTTGTTTTTGGCTCTTGCTTCTCTTTGAAGCTCAGCTATTGTAAATTCTCTGGCTGGTTGAGGAGTAAGACCAGTCTTACTTTGGAATCCAGCCATGAAGATAAAAGAATTCCAGTCTCTGCCTATCTTTTGGAGGCTATCTAAAATCAGTAACTTAATCAGACCATGATGAAATAAAGAGGTTTCACAGTCCTCTTTCCTGAGCTGCACCTTATCACACATTTTACTTAGACTGTGAAATAAATAAAACAGAATGTCTATGGAGACCTTCCCGGTAAAATGCAAGAGCAGTTTAAAATGATAAGGATAAACCTTATTGTACCTTCCTTCACAGGTCAAATACTTCTGAATGCAGGTAAGAAGAAGGGCATAATGTTCCTTGAGATAGAACCTAGGCACTGCTTTTGTGTAATCCTCATTTACATATGCCTCTTTTAAGAACTCTTTACAAGGATTCCTATCAAATTTAAAATTCTTGAACCATTCTTCCTGGCCTCTTGGTATCTCGGTTACAACAGCTATGGCTTTTGGAGAAACCGATATCTCTAACATGGCAACCTTTGAATTCAAACCAGTAAAATTAAGCACAAATTCTTTTGTTACCTGTGCATGCCCTCCTTGTAGCTTTTTACAAAATCTCCAGCACCCGGCATCTTTAAACGCCTTCTTCACGCCTTCATCTCTCAAGGTTATGTCCAGGCCTTCGGGTTCATTCCTTTGACATTTGCCAGACCTGTGTTCCTTTCTCTCCATCTTCACCTTGAAATCTTCACAGCCAAATTCTAACTTTGAAATCTTCACAGCCAAATTCTAACAGCTCCGGTCGAGATGGTGATACAACAATACAGCTCCTCTTTTTTATTCAGCCTCGCTTGTAATCAGGCTCGCTTGAACAACCTCGCTTGAAATTCAAATCAAAACATGACTGGTCACTCATGCAACACTCACGGCTATTATTAGGACTATGCACGGTAAAATCTCTCGGGAATGAGATTTTCGTGCATATCAAAAATCTATTGGTGGAGTAGCGGCAAATGAACGTTTAGGTATGATTTCAAGAGGTACTCAAACTGACATGAGTGGACGAACATGCTGACTCACCTATGGACTTGACATTTTAGGAAAGATTCGCTGCGGAATGCACGAATCCATGATTTCGCAGCGCTGTTAGTTATATTTTTTAATGATGCGCTGCGAAACTGCTTAATCATTACGCGCTGCGAAACTGCTAGACTATGATTGTGCTGCGAAATGGGCAAATAAGACTACGCTGCGGAATCACTAAAAGACAAGGTGACTTGGCATAGACATGAAATGACTATGGGATAATGATGGGTGGAGGAAAGCCAATAGGAGCAGAGTCTGATTTAAGCTTAAAATCCTTTAAAACTCCGAATCCTAAGTGAGATAAATAAAAATGAAAACAGCCTAAACATAGACCTTTGTCATCAAACTAGGGCATGTAACTGTATGCATCAAACCTTTAGTTCTAAGTGATAACACGCTCTATCTAGAAATTTTCTATTGCTGCTGATGGAGGTGGAATGATATTTGAGGCCTCAAATCTGCTCCAAAAATTCTAAAAAATTAGGACAATGATCTCTAACCCCAGACCAACAAAACCTAGAAATATTTTAGGCTAATTCCTACCTCCCATAATTACCCAAAATTCAAGTGAAACCTCCCACTTCCTAGCTCTGCATCCTACTAGAAAATCTACAACTGCTCCACCCAAAATACTCCAAAAAAAACTGATAAATCACTGAAAGATAGTGACGAAAAGATAGAGTGAAATTCCTATTATTTCTAGGCACAAGATTGTAGCAACTACTTCAACAAAAAACTCCCAAAAAACCCCTGCGCAGGCTCTAATGAAGAACAATACAACCCACACAAATGAATCAGTCTCGACGACAATCTCCTCCTCCAAGAAACTCTACTTTTGCTATTACATCCCCTAAAAAATTCATCCTACTTGTTGTAGAGATGAAATGGATCATAAATTGTAGGAAAAGGAATATCCGATCAACTCCAAATTTACTCTCCTAGGGTGACACTCTAAGTTCACCAAAAGAGAGTTGGGATTCTTAGCTTGGAAATTCCCATGCTAAGAAGCACTGGTTGACTTAACTCAACAACTTAAATAAAAGATCCAATTTAGAAATGAATGCCAAAACCAAAATGATCAAAATGAGGCTGTAACCTTCCCTTTATTCTTTCTTTCACTCTCTCATGACATGGTCTAATTTTTTCCATACCATGATGTTGATGGTGCTACATCCGCCAACATTTAGGGGATCTCCCTGATATGAGGTACCAATTCGCACTCACACCATTTGTGTAGGATTCCCATCCAATATGGTGACCCGGTTTCCATATACTTAGATATTTTCCTCGGCTCTTACTTTCATCACATGAGAGTGTTTCAATGGGACCTTCGAAAAGTAAGGTGAGTGTGCAATATAACTATGTCTAGGTTCTCTTACTGCAAAAGGGGGACAAAGTAAGCATCTAAGTGAGAGGTAATAGTACCACCCATGAAGAGACACATGTGAACCAAGAAGGTCTGTCCAACATCCAGTAGAATAGTCCACAATGTATGTGGCTGTCGTTAAAACCAAAGAACAGGGAAAGGTCCGTCTACTATCCAGCAGAATAGTTCACAACGGATGGTAGACGTTCATTATAACCAATGAGGGGGAAAGGCCTGTCTAGCATCTTGCGGAGTAGTCTACAAGGATGAGATAGGGTGACAACCATAACAACACATTCCTAACAAGGTAAGCACTAAAATAACCGAAATTGTTCAACTATCTTAGTAAATGTGAAACAAACATGAAATATAAATGCTCACAGAATAGTCTTACAAACATCCATAAGCCATGCATGGAAACGTGCTAGCCCAAGAAGGATTTTGTATTAAGCAAAAGGTCTAAGGGACATATTTACATCATACATCACTAGCCCCAGTAGTGGGACATTGGAGCCAATCCTTGCTCCTCAAAGAACTGGTTGAAATAATCTATGCTTTGCAGGAGGAGCCAAGGTGAAAAGTCCTTCAGATGATGAGAGGGGTATATATAACCAAGGGTGATGCTTGACCCTTGTAATTCTTGGACTACCCTCATGACTGTTCAACTTCCTATGAATTTTCAACTGACATGACTCTTCATATTCATGTGTGTCCATTGGAATTCCACTTTACATTACATTCAATTTACAATAGACATGGCCCATAATAGTGATGTGGCCTTTGAAAACTCATGACACAACTTGACATGACACTACTGACATGGACTAGCTTGCAGAGGTGGTGATGTCAAGCAGCTATTACTGCTGAGTGATAGATGTGTTCTTGGATGTGCTTTCTCTTTTCCTCTGGATAACTTGATGATTTAGGGTCTTCAATGATCTTTGTTCTTGAGAGGTGGTTGCATGCATGTGTTCCCTTTGCTTGTACTTGATAAGATTCCTTTTCCATCCAGTTGTAAGTGAGTCTTCTAGCATGTTTGTTCCTTCTTCTCCTTCTTCATCGTCTCACCATGATCTAACAATGTACCTATTCCTGCAATTCACTCATGGCAAGACAACATCTTATCCAAAAACTTCTTAGTCTAGAATGATGCACTGTTATCCATGGAATGAGCTTGGGATAGGTGATAGACTGGGAAAGAGGGCCCAGTAACTATGCATTGCGTAGTTCCAGGGGATAGGGAGGGAGACTAGTCACTGAGATTGCGTAGAGTGCAATTTAGGCTTAACTGAGGAACTATGGAGCACAATCTTCACTATCAGGAACAATTGTGTAGAGGCCACTAGGAGATAGGATTGTCTAGTTGAGACCGTCAGTGGCTGTTGCAAGATGGGTCCCTGGGAGGCAAGTCTACATAGTTTTCAGAAGCAAGACATGACTGGGCATCATAGGGGCTTGAGAGGACATGTCTGCGTAGTTCTCGAGACCAGTGAGTCCTTGCTGAGGGAGGACACTGGGGAGACACTTATGCGTAGTTATCTAAGGCAAGGCATGCTTGGTTCTTTGCACATTGTGGCGTTCCAACAAGTAGGGAGGAAGCTTGATGACTAATCTTACGAAATGCGCAATTCAGGTTAGGCTAGGAGAAGCTACTGCACAATTCTGGGGATGAAGGGAGTCTGCTTAGCTCTGGATTTAAGCAGTGAAACTTCCCTAGGGGACAGTGACTGTGTAGTTCCAGGAAGCAGGGTTGCATTACTGAGGGTTGAGACTCCATAGTACAAAGTTTAGTTAGGGTCCAGTGAAAGAGAGTTGCCCGGTCAGGAGGATTTTAGGAAAAATGGCTGTGTGGGAGGTAGTTGAACTTGTGAGGAACTAGAGATTGTGATCACAAACTTAACACACTTCGACAACATGACAACATAAACCACCGAAACAAAAAGACAAAGCATTACCATCTATGAAATTATCTAGAACAAAAAGCGATGAGTGCTGTTAGCGCTTGGAATTTACCTAGGCTGAGATAGACAAACTCTCAAGGCTACATCAAACCATTTCACCTCGTAGCTAGCCCTACGAGGTATGAGAAGGCTCTCTCGGGTCAAAACTCGATGGATTTTGTCAATAGGATGAGTTGACCAATTAGGAACAAGGATTTTAGGCTAGTAAACTGATAAGGGGGATTGATTTAAAGATTTTTGGTTTTTTTTGGTGGCAATTGGAAGGAGTGCAATTCAGGGTGCGGGGATTGAGCACAGTTTTTGCAAGGGGATCTTTGGGGCAAGGTAGGAGTGAGCGCTGATGCCTTAATCTGAGATGGATGATCAGGGATGATAGAGAAGGAGCTAAAAAAGAGGGCAAACAACCATTCGAATCCTCTCTAGATAGCAGAAAACATAAATTTTGAACAAACTAAAAAGCTGAGCATGTCAAAGCATGTATTCAAACTTTACCACTTCATCTGTCCAAATAGAAGCAAAAAAGAGATGTAGAATACATAAACAAACTTACAATAACATGTAGAGAACACACCATCAACACTACAATCCACAAGAATCCACAAGGATGTCTGCAAAACCCTGGCCTTCTTCCTCTTGAAATTGCAAAGATAGAGATAGATGTACAATATACAATAAAGCTTTTCTCCCACAAGAGTCCAACCTTCCAACCTCTCAAAATGACTAAGAAAACACATAATATAGGCAAGCTAACCTCTTCCCTTGCCTCTAGGGGTCGAGCTCATGCTTCTAGGAGCAGTTTGAACTAATTCCAAACTAAGCACTAGATAATAGGCAACTCAACAACTTGCCTCTATTACTTAGCTAACTGATTCATGCATTAATTATTCACTTTTTACATCAAGGAAGCTTCTAGAAGAGTAAAGAGAGGTAAAATCTATCAGAGTGCCATGAAAATATTACATTTATCCATCATCTACAAGTAAAAATAATCAACCATAGTCAAAAAAGTGTTTTTTGACCAAAAAAGTCAATTTTGGCAAAGTTAGCTCTCACATCCGCGCCCCCTGGCTCTTATGTCCGCGCACCTTTGCAGAAACTTTTGAGTGGGTTCCACTGGTCCAAATCAGTTGCAAGATGGCTCATTGGAAATCTTGGTCTGTCTACTTTCCATACCAAGTGGAATTTCTGAATTTGGAGTTGTTTTTCCCCCTCAAAAACCATTTCTCACAAGGTCACTTTCTGCAACTCAAAAAGTGGGCAGAAAGTCATTTTTTTGATGTATTTTGAGCTTTTGGAGGCTCAAATCTCAAAATTAAACTTCTCCCGAGTACTGGTAATTTTTCTCTTGGCATGCCCTTTCCAAAAATGCCAAGTTTTCAAAATTCCGAGTAGTCCTTCAAAATGTCTGCGCGCGTGACGCGGACGCGACACGGGAAAAACCTGTAATTGGCACAAAAAATTCACAAATGACAAAATTTTCTCCAAATTCCTTGAAATTTGGGCTGGGAGTCCCCAATAAAGTACCATGCTCAGCCAAAGAGGCTTTGGCCAAAATTTGGAGTGGATC
>APFE031433489.1:0-21699 GCA_000404065.3 Pinus taeda
TTGTTTGGTGAGTTTGGTAGGTTGCAAGACAAAATCAAGTTATTTTGTGACAGTCAAAGTGCAATACATTTGGCTAAAAATCCAGCCTATCATAGTAAATCAAAGCATATACCGATCAAGTACCATTTTGTAAGACAGGTTATCACTGAAAGGGGAGTCTCTCTTGAAAAGGTGCATACAAAGGAGAATTGTGCAGACATGTTTACGAAACCAGTTTTGAGAAGCTACGTTCGTGTTTGGCTTCTCTTGGCTTGCAGAAAAGATAAAATAATAAACAAACACGGTATCAGGCTAATTGTTGTCAAGGTGGAGATTTTTGAGATTTTCAGTGTCACAAAATAGGCAAAAATCTCTCAAGTATGACAACAATATGAATTTGTTGCTAGATTAGCTCTAGGTTGTTGGGAGAGATTTAATGCATCCTATATTTGATGTGAGAGGATTTATGAGGTAGTTAGATTCTCTTAGCAAAACAGGTATCATATGGATTGTTTGAGGGTGTGAGTTTGTGAGGAAATTGATTAATTTTTGTGATCTCCTGTTTGATAATAAAGATTGCCGATGCCTATGTTTGGTGGATGTAAACCAGATTGGTTGGGTGAACCACATTAATTTGCTGTCTCCTGTGTATGGTTATTTGTTGTGTATATTGCTTATTTGTTTGATGCACACCTTTTCCTCTAACAAATAACCCCTTAGTTTTATTAATCACTTGAATTTATAATAATTTTAGTCCTCTTTGTTTGCTAATAAGTAAGTTTTAATATTCTCACATTGTAATAGTACAAACATTTGCATAATAATAAAATATTATTATGTTTAATATTATTATTATTATATTATTAATATAATTAACTATTAATTACTTAATAATTAATTAGATTACCATGATAATGATAAATGTTAATATTTATTATGAGTTATTAGTATTACTAATTAATTTACTAATATATTATTCTGATATTATTATATAATTATATAATAAATATATAAGAGTATTGTTGTTATTATTTATATAGTTATTAATTATCATAAAGAGTTGGTGTTTAGAAAAATATAGATAATAATCAACCACATTGTAAAATGTGGTTGTATATATGCTTCATATACTCTTATATCAACCAAATAGGTAAATGTGGTTGTCCTAGTATATATGTAGTCACATTGAAATATTTTATCTATAACTTAGTTTGTCCACATTAAAATGCCAAAACATGGCCACTCATATTTCATATTTTTTTATTGTATGCATATATTTGGTTATTTTTTTAATATTATTTTCTAAGATATTACATATCAAATCCATATTAAGCATCTAAAGAATTACAAAATATACATTATAAGTTGAATTATAAAGAAACTATTAAAGGAATATGAATTTTTGGAATCTTTCTCTCATTATATGTTTCATGTTAAAGATTTATAGAGGAGGCTAAATTTTTTTTTGTTATTGATATTTTGAAAATATTACTTCTAAACTCCATATTAAAAATGAAGCAAATTACACATCTCTCTTGTAATGGAAGGTGAAAATAGAAGAAATATTTTAATTTCAATTACATTATGGTTGTATATAATAATAATATATATATTATATAAAGTGAATAGCATTGCACATCATGTAATATCATTAATACTATTTCTTGTCATTAAATTAGATTTATTTTACTCATTTCCATACTAGGTAGCAAAAGATATAATTTCTTCCTCTTTTCTTTTTTCCAAGCACCTCATATCTACATGTAAAGATATGTAAAATATGTGGAAATTGAGGTATATTATAATGACCAACATTAATTTTTTTTCAATTGTCATTTGTTAATTTGTTAATTTCAATATTACTTTAGTATTATTAAATGTAATGTTACATGACAACATATCTCATTTCTACAATAATTAGTAGTGTCTGCCTCAATTTCAAAATTATAGTATCTCTTCGAAAATATGTTCTCCACAGTGGGTACAAAGTTATCCTTAACAACAAAGATGTTGAGATTATGGGAATTTTTACCTGAAAAATGCCCCTCAAAACTTAAAATGTAGTATCAAAATTAACTTTAAATCATGAATAGGATTCAATATCATCTTAGGGGAGAATATTTTGGAGGGAAAAGAAGAAAACATTTTTTTTAATTCTATTTTCATCTTATATTACTCTACTTATACTCAAATTTTAATTGTATATTCAACTGGATGATCATTGTAATTATATTCAAAATTCTACTATATATTTATTTAGATGTGGAATTATATTCCATATTCAGCTACAACCCACTTCACATGTTGAAGAGTAAACCCACTTAGAAAAAATGAAAATAAAAACCGTGTTCAACACAAGTTTTTCATGTCTTTTTTAACTTTGAATCTATGAGTGGGTATTAGTTGTACATGAAATTTAATTAAGCATGTAAAAAAAAGTATACACTTAATATTTGAATAAACCTACAAGAAGATAAGCGGAAAATGTAATAACATAATTTACTTTTCTCTTTTTTTCTTTAAAAGAATTATAAATCTTATTTTATTTTACTCTTTGTTTGCTTGACTCATGGAGATTTCAATGTTAAATCTTATGATCTACATTTTACTTCATAAAAGTGCCACTTATTGCACTCTCCCTATGGGTATGACTCTTATTTGTATGATCTAAGGACATGAATGTTGTTTATATTAATTAAGCATTAATTTGTTATTTTCCTTAGGGACCTCAAAATTCCTCAAACCATTTTTAGAAAAAGTATTGCTTATTACTATGGTATCTAGTCTCAACAATGATACCTCTCATAGCCACCCCAACTAGAATTATTCACCTATGTATCAACAATCTGATGCAGGAGCATTCATCCCAAAGGGAAATTATTGTAAATAGTAGACATAGGGGGTCATGCATTTGTGGAATTATTTTCCTAAGTTCCAAGTTAGTTTAACATCTAGGCTTTTAGGTGTGATTTAATTAGATATTCTCAAAATAAATAAATAAAATTAGGGAGAGCTTTTAGGCATAAGGTTCTATTATGATGTAACCAAATTATTGATCAGCAATTCAATAGAATTTCATTCCAATCTAATGAGGCCTTGAATATCAACGAGCAATCACCACTATTACAAACCATCCAAATGGAGAGAAATCGATTATGCGTAGGTGTAACTGTGACCAATGAATTGTGGTGACGGTTTCTCATAACCTCAGACTCAAGGAACGTGTTGTAGGCCATCGGCTCCTAGTCTGTCTGCGGCAAAGAAGTTTGTTATTTTATTGTTGATGGCCCAGGTTTGAACCACAACTGTTGGCTCACAAGGAAACAAGGCAGACGTGTAGGCAGTCGTTGCTACTACAAGGAAACAGCTCAAATTGTTTCAAACACACACAATAAACATCAAGCAGAAGAGTAGAAAGGCGACCCAACCTTTCAATACACAGTAAATTAAGTTATTGCATACATGCATCCATAACAATAGGAAATCGCTTACTCATGAGAGCGCTGAGAGGAAAATGTAGGAATAATTCTTCCCGCATGCTCCTCCCCCTCATAGCTAGAATAGTTCTGTTTGAAGCTTCAAGTTTTTAAGTTAAGTTAATTGCATGTGATGAATGAATATTAGATTTTTGGAACTCATGAATGTTGAAGCAAAGAGATGCAGTGCAGTTGAGGAAGTGAAACAAGATCAACAGGATATTGAAAGGTGAGCTTACAGGTATTATTTATCTCTCGGTTAAAGGTTATGCTTGGATAATTTGATTTACACGCATAGTGAAGAAATCTCAGCGGGAAGAAGTAGATCACAACTAGAGTGCACTGATAAAGGAGTCTGGCAAGGGATTCTAAGTGAATGTGGCAGAACCTAAAGATTCAACAGAGGTTGAATAATGTTGCAGATGAGAGAAGCCTACAGGAGCAGTAGAGGATGCTCGAAAGGTTCCAGCAGAGGACCAATGATTACCAAAAGACCAGATCCAGAGGGAAGGATTGGTGAGGTAAGTGGCAGCAAGAGAGTTTGTGGTAGAGGCTTCATGCAACTCATAGGTGAGGAACTCATGGCGAAGGAGGTGACTACTGAAAGTCATAAAGGAGAGAGCAGAGGTTCAGAAAGAGGCCACAGTAGAAAAGAGAAGAAATATGCCAAGGCGAATGGCATAAGACAGCAGTTGACTTAGGAAGAGTATGAGAAAGAGAAAGCTGAGATAGCAGTTCATCTTGAGCTATTGATGGAGTTGTTACGGCAAAATGTGAAAGACCAGAGGCATGGTTTACTGATGAAGAAGAGAGTGAAGTGGCAGAGGCTACAACAAAAAAGAGATTTACAGATAAGCATACCGTTAACAGAGGAGCTAAGGAAGCTTGAGCAAATGATGGATGTACAGTTGAGACGGGAAGAACTCAGAGCCGCTGAGTTGGGAGAGGAGGTTTCCATTGATGAAACATAGGAGGAGATAATTGATGATTTCTTGAGTTATTGGGTAGATCCATATCAGCTGGATAATGTGAACTCGTGTGTTTGTATAGGTGACAATTGTATTATAGGTGTTGAGAAGGATGTGCAATCTTGTGAGACTGTTACAGCACAAGAGGAAGTTCTTGTGGATGTTGAAGAAGAGAATCACTCTAAAGCACAGATAAGTGAAGCAACAATTGAATCTGTTAAACTTGGTGATTTTCAAACTGAAAGTTTGTGTGTGAATGCAGGGACTATAAATGATGATGGTATGCTTCAACAATACTACAGAGAAATTGCATTGTTGGAATACTGGTTGGAGAATCCAAAGTATGATAGGGAGATTGCAGCAGATGAAAGAGTTCAGTACAGTGAACGAGTGCAGAAAGATGTCATGGAAGCAGATGATATGATAGAAGGACTGGTTCACAGTCTTAAGAATTTTTCAGAGGATTCTTTGGAATGTTTGGATCAGCATACTGATGTGCTGATAGTGGAGGAGGATTCAGAACAGCGTACTGAAATGCTGGCAAAGGAAAACAAGGCACTGAAGCCTTATATCTTTTATTCTAACAATTGCTTTGTGAGTACAGGTCTTATTGAAGATGCTAGAGAAAATCTGTTAGACAATGAAATTGAACTGATGAAGTGGATAATGATGAAAGTATTGTGGAAGAGGCGAGGAGCGATAAAAGAAAGGAGAAGCAGAAAAAGGAAGACAACAAAATATTGCGAGAGCATATTCAGTGGAGCGATGTAGCATAAAGTGTGGAAACCGGGAGAAAGGCAACAAGCAATAGCACATGATGACTTGCAGAACAAAGTGTGGGATCCAGGAAAACCAAGACCAAAAGACACATGACCAGGAGATCATGAGTATTTTCTACCTTGGGAGTCTAATGCAGGAGCATTCAGCCAAAGGGAACTTATTGTAAATAGTAGACATAGGGGGTCATGCATTTGTGGAATTAGTTTCCTAGGTTCCAAGTCAGTTTAATATATAGGCTTTTAAGTGCGATTTAATTAGATATTCTCAAAATAAATAAATAAAACTAGGGAGAGCTTTTAGGCATAAAAGGAATGGATGTGGATCATTAAGTGATAAGGAAGCTTTTCTATTTTAAAACAAGGAAAGATGGAATAAAGCCTCAAGAGGATTTTTGCCATATGAATGCATTGCATGTAGAACCTTAGAGCTATTTTAGAATTTTTTTTTTTATCATGCTAAGTTTATTAAATTACGAAGCCTCAAAGGCATGGAAGATCAGAGGAGTGTGAGTGAGTGAGATTGAGAGTAGGCTTGGACAGCAAGGCTGTAAGCCTTCAGCAAATTGTAAGGCCACGACTGTTGAATATTTGGCCACCAAGAACGTTTGTAAGTATTTATTTGCATTTGTTAATGTAAAAACAGTGTGTTTTCAGAATTGTGGGGTTCAATTCATTAAGTTGTGGAATATTTTTTTAACTAGATTTTAAGTTGAATACACGTTTCATATAATTTGGTTGTGAAGACATCAAATCAAACATGGTGTGAATGACTGTTTGTTTTATATAAAATTGTGTGAAATCGTGGAGTTAACAAATTGATCTTAATGGATCGATTCCAAGGAGACAAAATTTTGTATAAGTAAATTGCGAGTTTACTAAAGAAGGCGAGGGAAACCATTTGTTTCCTAGGAGCCATGGCTAACCCCAAATGGTATAGATCACCATTCAAACCCTCGAATATTAGTGACAATTTAGACCGTGTAAAGTCGTCATACAAGTTTTGGAATTTTGCAAAAATGCAGATACGGCTCGCTTGGGGTTAATTTGGAGTTTAACAACAATTCTTTAAGGATTTGAGCTGGAAACGAAGACATTGTGCAGAGGCTTACTCATTCTCAGGCTATAGATGCAAGAGATGCGTTAGCAAAGGCAATATATGCAAATTTATTTGACTCGCTTGTAGAGCATCTCAACAAGTCACTGGAAGCGGGAAAATAACGCACGGGCAAATCCAAAGTATTCTGGATATCTATGGATTTGAGTCTTTTAACAAGAATAGTTTTGAAAAGATTTGCATAAACTATACGAATGAGAGCCTTTGGAACTTAATCATTAGATCGATTCTATTCGTCTGCAGTCTCCATGAACCTGTTTCGAAGGGAGCCTCATTGCGTTTTGCAGACCTGGGGTGCGGCATTGGCATCAACACCCTTTCTGCCTTTTATTTTTGTCGTTGGAAGCATAAAGAAGTGGTATGCTGGGGAATGAACGGGACCTAAACCAATTCAAAGATTGAGGAACTATTGCGGCAGGAAGGACATACCAGCTTTAGTTCCTGGAGGGAGTTTCGAGTGGAATGTGAACGAAGTTTTGGATATGCGCAGTTTAGCTATGTTCACGGATTTCCAGTCACGGAAAAGGATTTGGAACTTGGTTTTATGAAGCGTTATCTATTGTCTGATTCAGATCTTGAAATTGCAAACTTGCAGTGCATGAAGGATACAAAGAGGATCATACTGCTATCAGAACAATTAGAAGAACAAATCGGTTGTTGGTGTTGGGTGCTAGAGCCTTTATAACATGTGAAAGGGGAAGGGTTCCTCGTCATGGGCAGTAAGCTACTGCCTAAATTTCTTTCAAAACGGAGCTTTCATGCGTGCAAATGATAGTATGCGAAATTCCCTTGTAATGAGGTTTTTATTTGGAGGTTATGGAGATGCATGTTTGATAGCATAGTGTTTAAAAGATCCTGGTATTTGCAGGTCTACCCTGCATCACAATCACACTTAGAAAAAGAAAAAATGAACTTAGCCAACACCACTTTCACATACCCAATAATTATAGTTACATCCTACTCAATTGCCAATACCAACTCTACTACTTGCCTAAGTATTACCCAACCCAAAGAATAAAGTAACTCAACCTATTTATAACCACCTTACTGGGCTTTATTATGATCCTTATTAAATTTATAACACATAAATTTGAGATTAGGAAGGCCCATTAAAACAAATAAGTAAATTTCTTGGTATAGATATGACTTCATGCTAAAATGAAGAATGTATACATCAAAGTTTTTGTTTACAAACCATTATATAATTACCAATTTTTGTTAAAAATACGAGTAATATTTTTCTAAAGAAACCAACAATAAAATATGGTACGAAAAGCTATCCAATAAAAATAGTAGAACTTATATGATGCTGCCCCTTCATAGAAAAATCTATGGATCTTGGTAGCCTTACTGTTTGATTCCATGTTTCTGAAACCCTTGTCCCAAACTTTTTAATTGATTTAGGATTAGCCATTAACATAATAACTAGGAAAACCATTGATTAACTATTGTTCCCTGATATACATTCCTCTCCCACTGGCTTGAAAGCTAGGTGATATGTCCAAAATTACACTTGAATGTGTATTGGATGATGCAATAGCATGTGTAGAATAGTGGTGTATTCTATGGAATTTGTGGTATTACAAACTATTTTTTCAAAGGAAAACATCACATAATTTTAGGTGGGCCATGATTGGTATGGTGAAGAAACAAGTTTATTCCACATGACTATTAGTTAAAAAATGTGGGATTGTAAACAACTATAAAAAGCATCTATGAAGCTTCCTTATCATAAAAGTAATGGAGATGAAAAAAAAATGTGTAATTCAAATAAATTACTAAAGAAAATTGAATCCTAAATTTTTATGTTAATTTGGAAAATTTAAAGAATGTGGGTGTTCTTAATTCTATCTTTAGCAAAAATGTTCAACAAGGTTTTGATTTAGTAAAAATGTTCAACAAAGTTGTGATACACTCATCACTAAGCTTTGTTGTATTAACCAAAAACATTATAGAAAGTTGTATTGTTCCCTTTGAATTCATCCTACATAAAACTTTATATAACTAATGTGAACCTAGAATGCATAGCACATAATGTAATATCATTAAGACTATTTATTGTCATTAAATTATATTTATTTTACACATTTCCATATCAAGTAGTCAAGATATTATTTCATCCTCTTTTGTTACTTTCAATTACTTTATGTCTACATATAAAGTTATGTAAAAGAAAGGCGGAAACTGAAGTATATCATAATGACCAACTTTAATTTCTTTTGTAATTGTCATTTGCTAATTTGTTAATTTAAATATTATTTTAGTATTATTAAATGTAATGTTACATGAAAACATATCCCATCTCTACAATAATTACTAGTGTCCACCTCAATTTCAAAATTATAGTATCTCTTGGAAAAGATGTCCTCCACAATAGGTACAAAGTTATCCTTAGAAACAAAGATGTTGACATTATGGAAATTTTTACTTAAAAAATGCCCCTCACAACCAAAAATGTAGTATTAAAATTAACTTTGAAATATTGAATAGGATTCAATATCATGTTAGTGGAAAATATTTTGGAGGTAAAAGAAGAAAACATTTTTTTTAACTGTATCTTGAGCTTATATTATTGTACTATACTCAAATTTTAATTGTATATGCAATTCGATGATCATTGTAGTTATAATGAAGGTTTAACTATATATTTATTTATATGTGGAATTAAATTCCATATCGAGCTAGAACCCACTCCACATATTCAAGAGTAGACTCACCTAGAAAAAATGAAAATAAAAAAGTCTCTTCAACACAAGCTTTTCAGTTATTTTCTAACTTTGGATCTATGGGTAGGTATGAGTTGATTATGAAATCTAATTATGCATGTAAAAAAAGTATACACTTAATATTTGAGTAAACCTACAAGAACACAATCCAAAAATATAATAAAAAATTTACTTTTCTCTTTTTCCTTTAAAAAAAATTATAACTTGTTTTATTTTAGTCTTGGTTGGCTTCACTCACTAGGATTTCAATGTTAAATCTCATGATTTACATTATACTTCATAACACTAACACTTATTGAACTGTCTCTATGGACATGAACTTTTTTTTTTATTATCTAAGGACATGAATGCTATTTTTATTTCTAACCATTAATTTGTTATTTTTCTTAGGGGACCTCAAAATTCCTGGAACCATTTTTTGAAAAAATATTGTTTATCACTATGGTATCTAGTATGAACAATGATACCTTACATAGCTACCCCACTAAAACTATTCACCTATGTATCAACAATCACACCTAGAAAAACACAAAATCAACTTAGCCACCACCACTTTCACATATAGAATAATTATAGCTACACCCTACTCAATTAGCAAGGCCAACTCAACTACTAGTGGGGTTCAACCATAGTAATATTGCTTAAAAATGATGGTAAGTGGGTAATTAGTGTTTACTAAAAAACACATAACAAAGCCACATTAAAAGATTTTTTTTCGTAGATTATTTTTGGGTTCATGTGTTGTTGCGTTGTGAGAGAAATATGGAAGAGATTGTAATGCCATGTACCATCCACATTACGAGCAGGTCAAATTGCATAAAAAGTAAATAAAAAACAAAAAATAAAATTAAGTAAGGTGAAAGCATTTTACTGCGTCAAAATAAAATAAAAATATATAAAAACAAATAACTTAATGGGATGAGATAGTGGTAGTAACCCATGGTAACGATAATACTTGATATTAACCCATGTTATTCATGTGGATTGTAACCTATTTAAGGATCAATTTTAACTCCACATCTATCAAGTGCTACCTTCCTTTTATCCCTTTGGGTGCCTTCTAGATTTGAATCAAAAGATGGATGTAGGCTAAATATGGATGTAGGCTAAAGATGGAAAACAAATATGCATAACAAAACCATCGTAAAATACAAATAAAAAACAAAAACTTGCATACCCCCTGTAGGATCCCATCCCATGTTATCTTCTCTTCTCTTTCTCATCATCCTCCCTCCTATCCTCAACCAACAAGATCCCGCCTCCTCTCCCTCCTAGTCCCAAGCAACTATATATGATGGTGTGGGTGGAGGTGTTAGGGAAAATCTCCCTAATCTAACATCAATCTCCTGAACATGAGCCTCAATTTCCTTTGAAGCATCTTCATGCGTATCAGTCATTAAATTGACAACTTCTTTCTTTTACTTAAAACCCACGAACTTCGCTTAATTGACAAGTAGAGGCTTTATTCCCTTCTCGCAGTAATTCTAAAAGAATTACACCAAAATACTATGGTAGGTTTTAAGGAAGAATTATGTATCCAAATTCTCTGTTGGCGGCTTTCTACTGTCTTGTATATTATTGCGCTCCCCGACCTATAGTGTTTCCTCGGCAAGGCAAAACTGTTGGAACATGCTAACTCCAATGTCTCAATTACAAGATTATTGATCTTCGGGCATTCTAAACATCTACAATCTAATGATCGGATATGCCTTCAAAGATATAGATACAGCCATGAAGAAAATAACAGCCCCATTTTACACAAATAAACAAAAATGAAGAAAGTTTATTCCTTGGAACAAATCAAAGAACGTTCTTCGAATATCCCCACGTGAAAAGAAAATTTCTTTAATCCTTAATTTTCAACTACACACCCAGAAGATCCTTCAGAACTTCATATGTCACAAAAGTGGCTGATATTGACGGCACCACCTTCACTGAATTTGGAACCATGCCCCTATACAATGCGCCAAAACCTTCAATCCGTAAAGTTTGTAAAGCATCAACCATACCAGCGTATTGAAGTATTCATGTTCACATGAAGACCTTGCTGGAAACAAGCCGTTAATAAGCTTATGGATCTGACCCTTATAAAAATCCGCTCCAGTAATCTGAAATCTCACTACTCCAACGCGCGTTAATTCCACGTAGCACCGAGCGCAGAAGCTATTAATTGTATGGTTCAATTCATTCACACCGTCGCCAGTTCTATTCTCGGCCACACATCTCCTATACGACTACTTTTAACACAAAGAAACTGGAAAAATGTGCCAATAATTGCTTCAAGTTACAAGCATCGTGGCTTTCAATTCACATACATCGTCGCCATGCTTATACATCGTTAGCTATAACACATGCAATCTAATTATAGCGACTTCCAATCCATATTAAAGCCTGTGGCACATAATTGAAAGTGTAAAATATGATTAACGTGAGAAACAGTAAAATGCCTCCATGCTATAAATTCACACGATAATAGATTATACAAACATTTTATCAGAAAACCATTGCTAGAAACGCCGGAGAATTTTCATAATGATCCTTTTGGCACCTTCTCCCTCTAGCAAGCATGGCGACCAATTTATTTTTTATTGATATGGATAGCTCTTCTCAAACCTTACCTATTACAAAAGCACACTTTTTACCTAGTAATTTAAGGTTTTTTACAACTTGTCTATCTGTGAAAAGATAGAATGTTTTATTCTCTGCCTCGTTCCTATTTTTTAACTAAAAAAACATAGAAACTGCAGGCTAAAGGACCCCACTCCCTTGCTTGCAGATTTTTTATTTTATTTTTTGGAATAAGTTGAGAGACTTTTCCCTCTGAGTCACACGCTCCTGCATGAGAATCCCAAGGTTGAAAATGATCATGATCTCTTGATCATGCATTTTAAGTCTTTCTCCTTGTCTTCCACGATCCCTCACTTTGTTCTGCAAGTCATAATCTGCTCTTGCTTGCTGCTTTTCTCCAAGTCTCCATATCTTATGATGTCTTGCTCCACTAGCTGCACTTTCACAATATGTCCCTGTTTTCATTTTTCTACTGCTTCTGTTGCTTCTCTTCCTTGCTGATGTCTTCCTCTGAGACAATTTCAACATGATTCTTCTAATTAATTCAATTTCCTTGTCCAATAAATCTTCAAGTTGTTGATTTCTTGCTACCTACTGAGCTAAGACGGCTTGCTCAGTTTGTACTGTCAGTCGCTGACTTCTTGCTTCTGTGCTTGTTTCTGTTCTGACTGCCACCCGATCATCCATACCCTCTTGTCTTCTGGAACAAAAAACTTCTTCTCCCTTCATTTGACTACTCAACTGAGTCAAATGTTCTGCAACAATACATGCATTCACAAAACACTTGTTAGAACAAACATCATAAGGCATCAGTGCCTTCTACTCCTTTGCCAGCATTCCAGTATGTTGTTCGTAATCCTCCTCCACTATCAACACATCAGTATGCTGATCCAAACTTTCTAAAGAACCCTATGAAGAATTCTGAAGACTGTCAACCAGTGTTTCTCTCATATCATCTGCTTCCATGACATCTTTCTGCACTCATTCACTATACTGAACTCTTTCATCTGCTGCAATCTCCGTGTCATACTCTGGATTTTCCAACAAGTATTCCAACAATGCAATTTCTCTGTGGCATTTTTGAAGCATAGCATCATCACTTATAGTCCCTGCATTCACACACAAACTTTTAGTTTGAAAATCACCAAGTTCAACAGTCTCAACTGTTGCTTCACTTATCCGTGCTACAAACTAATCCACTTCTTCTGCATCCATAAAACTTCCTCGTGTGCTGTAACAATTTTACAAGATTGCACATCCTCCTCAGTAAAACTTGTAATCACATTACAATTGTCAGCTACAAAAATACACGGTTTTACATTATCCAACTGATCTAGATTTACCCAATAACTCAAGAAATGATCAATGATTTTCTCCTCTGTTTCACCAATGGAAACCTCCTCTTCCAACTCAGCTGCTTTGAGTTCTTTCCGTCTCAATTGTACATCCATTATCTGCTCCAAGTATTCCTTTCCTCCAAGTAATAGAGTTTTTGGATCAGTCTTCTGTCCTGGTACATCTTCTTCTTGCAAAGGCAACAATGTATGATGGACACCATCCTTTCCAAACTTGTAGGTGTTTCTCTTCCTGTCATATATGGCTCCTCTGTCATATTGCCAAAGTCTTCCAAGCAATATGTGACACACGTCCATATGCATCACATCACAAACAATTTTATCTTTGTACTTCCCACTTGAAATTCCACTTCACATTGTTCACTTACCAACAATTGATGTACCTTTTTCAACCATGACACTTTATAAGGTGTTGGATGCTTCATTGTCTTCAGCTTCAATTTCTCCACTACTTTTGTAGAAAGCAAATTATCACTGCTGCCACTATCAATGATCATCTGGCAACATTTTCCTTGGACTTTGCACACTATCCCGAATAAAGTCTTCCTTTGTGGCGGTTCAACCATCTCCTTTGCTGGCTTAAGAAGAACTTTATTAACTACTAGAGATTCTCCTCTTTCTGGTGTATTTTCTTCTTCTCGTACTGCTGCCACTCGTGCCTCTTCCTGAGCTCGAGTAACAATTGCATTCTTCTGTTTTGTTTCTGCATTCTCTCGGCACTCAAAAGCTCTATTTCCCAGCTTATTACATTTGTAACATCTTATTTCTCTGCCTCCTCTTCCTCTAGAAAAACTCCCTCTGCCTCTTACGTCACCTCCTCTGGGTGCATGATGGGTAGAGCTACTGTTAGCTCCTTCTTTAGGTGTTGTAGATCTTCCACTGTCACCTTGACTTTCTTTTCCTCTGAAAGTCCCTCTCCCTCTCGCAAACTGCTTCCTCATGAGTTTTTCCTCAGCTTTCAGCGCTATATGATAAGTTTCTTCTACTGTTTTAGGAGACAACAGACTTATCTCATCGTGAATGTCCATCGTGAGGCCATTCATATATCTAGCCACCTTCTCATCTGTGTCTTGGGCTTCTCGAGCTCTTATACTCACTTTATAAAACTCTTCTGTATATTCTTTCATTGTTAAACTCTTTGTCTAAGATTTTGCATTTGCCTAAACAATGTTTGGTGATAATTACTTGGAAAAAACTTACCTTTTAACTTTGCTACCATTTTGCTCCAATTCTTGATTGGCTTCTTACCAAGTCTCCTCCTTTCCGCTTGCACACCATCCCACCACAGCGTTGCATGGCCTTTTAATTTTGTGACAACAAACTTTACTTTCTTCTCATCTTCAATTTCTTCATAATCAAAGAATTTCTCCATGCTTCGAGTCGATCAATTCTTATGGATTGAGTCCTCCTTGGTATACCAGTACTAATTGGTTCCATGGCGTGGCTGTGGATTTCAACACTAACTTAAAGAACCTCATCTCACGAGTAACCTGTACAACTTCCTCCTATGTAGCTTCAATTTTAGGTTCATCTATGTTTCTCTCTGAAGTTAACACATCCAATCTAGCTCTCAGCTCTTCTATGGTTTCCATTATTTCAACATTGGGAAGAGGTCGTCCTCTTCCACCACGTCCTCATCCTCTTTTAACTCTGAAAGCCATCGTTCTACTTCTCTTGAGATTCAATTCAATGTGAGTTGATGGCTCTAATACCACTAATGATGGAGTGGGTGTAGGCGTTAAGAACAATCTCCCTAATGTAAAAGCAATCTCGTGAACATGAGCCTCAATATCCCTTGAATAGTCTTCATGAGTATGAGTCATTAAAGTGACACCTTCATTCTTTTACTTAAAACCCACGAACTTCGCTTAATTGACAAGTAGAGGCTTTATTCCCTTCTCACGAAAATTCTAAAAGAATTATGGCAAAATACTATGGTAGGTTTTATTGAAGAATTATGTATCCAAATTCTCTGTTGGCAGCTTTCTACTGTATTGTATATTATTGCTCTCCCCGACCTGCTTCTTTCTACTGTCTTGTATATTATTGTGCTCCCCGACCTATAGTGTTTCCTCGGCAAAGCAAAACTGGTATAATGTGCTAACTCCAATGTCTCAATTACAAGATTATTGATCTTCGAGCATTCTAAACTTCTACAATCTAACGATAAGATATGCCTTCAAAGATATAGATACAGTCATTAAGAAGATAACGTCCCCATTTTACACAAATAAACAAAAATGAAGATAGTTTATTCCTTGGAACAAATCAAAGAACTTCTCCGAATATCCCCACATGAAAAGAAAATTTACGGCACCACCTTCATTGAATTCGGAACCGCGCCCCTATACAATGCTCCAAAACCTTCAATCCTTACAGTTTGTAAAGCATCAACCATACAAGCGTATTGAACTATTCCTGTTCAGATGAAGACCTTTCTCGAAACAAGCCTTTAACAAGCTTATGGATCTGAACATTATAAAAATCCGATTGGGTAATCTGAAATCTCACTACACCAACGCACTCTGTTCACACCATCCCCAGTTTAGTTTTAACACAAAGACACTGGAAAAATGTGCCAATAATTGCTTCAACTTACAAGTAGGGTGGCTTTTTAATTCACATACACCGTAGCCATGCTTATACATAGTTAGCTATGCCACATGCAAACTAATTATAGTGACTTCCAATCCATATTAAAGCCTGTGGCACATAATTGAAAGTGTAAAATATGATTAACGTGAGAAACAATAAAAAGCCTCCAGGCTATCAATTCACAGAAAACCATTGCTAGAAACACGGGAGAATTTTCATAATGATTCTTCTGGCACCGCCTCCCTCTACAAGGCTTGAGCGCCAATTTATTTATTATTCATATGGATAGGTCCTACCAGACCTTACCTATTACAAAAGAAAATTTTTTACACAGTAATTTAAGTTTTTTTACAACTTGTTTATCTGTGAAAAGATAGCATGTTTTATTCTCTACTTTTATGTTATTTTTAACTGAAAAAAAAAGATCGCATGTTTTATTGTCTACTTTTATGCTATTTTTAACTGAAAAAGGTAGCATGTTTTATTCTCTACAAGGTTCCTATTTTTTAACTAAAAAAACATAGAAACTAAAGGACCCCACTCTCTTGCGTGTATATTTTTATTTTATTTTTTGGAATAAATTCACAGACTTTTCCCTTTATTTTTTGGAATAAGTTGAGAAACTTTTACCTCTAAGTCACATGCTCCTTCATCAATATCCAACCTCCTATGCCTCATAAACAACAACCAACTAGAGCTCACTCTAGAATAACACTGAAAAAGAAAACCACCAAAACCAAGCCAGAACAAAAATTAAAAAATAAAATCAAAACCACAAAGCCAAAAAGACACACAAACATGAAACAATTATTCAATTAAGCATGGTCATGCTTGAATAAGAACAAAAAAAACAATTTAAAAAGTCTAACCAATTAGGCTTTGATTTCCTCTTGTGGCAACCTAAAGAGCTAGGCCATGTCCAATCTCCTGCTCACCCAACTCACTAATTCAAGGTAGTGGGATGGGTCAACGATACCAAAGGTAAGGGCATAATCTGGTAAGCCAAACTAAAAAATTATGTTTCATTAATTGTATGTTTAAACTATGAATGGTTATTTCTTACAATTGTTTCTAGATGACATAAATTACATTTTAGGTCAATCTTCCACATATGTCTAAATGACAATCTGGCTAACATGCCATTTGTCTCCTTTTCATCATAGGGCCATTAGACAACCACATTTATGACAAAGGCCGATAAGTAGAATATTAACACTTAGTAGCATAACTTGTATGATAGGGCACCATATCTTGTCCTCCAAGTTTCAACATTCATAATTTGAGAAAGCAAATAGACATGAGTTTCAATGCTTGTTTGGCATTACTTTTTTTATTTAATTATAAACACACATTAGTTTCAATTTGTTTGGCACTATTTTTAAAATTTAATTGTTTCTAATCTCACATAAGTGGAGATAAATAAGAACCATAGTAATTTTTTATTCATCATTTGGTAAAAAATTAATTGTATGAGGGTTTAAACACTTGATTTACATATGCATGGAGGTTATCACTTTGAATTTCATTCATTCATAATTGGCTGGCATTATTCAATTTACACCCTTAGATCAATAATATTGATTAATAAAATTATTAAACTAAGTAGAAAAACAAAATTAATAATTAAAATAAAATTGAGGTAAGCTAAGCCCCTGGTTGGTTAGCTCAACTTGTCTAGCTCTAATAACTAAAGCACCTTAGTAATGAGAAGTTGTTGTCAATTCTCCTAAATGCCTTTAAAAATATGCTCTACTCATCCTTGATGCTAGAAGTGATCTTATTACATAAATTTTCATATACATATATTAAAAAGAATCAAACCCTTTTAGCGAGTGGTAAATGTGGAATTAAAGTGAATTTAAAAAAAATAGATTTAAGATAATCTTATTTTTCTACTTTATGCAATGATGTGAAAACAAAAATTGGTAGGGTATCCTCAGCACAAACAACTCGATAACAACCCCGTGTTAGCGTCATAACAACCCAAGGACAAAGTCATGAATGGTAGTCAATCTCATATCGGCATAATTTGAGCCAATCTCAGAGAATCCTATATTGCACAAGGTCACCGCACCGCTTCAAGTATTTCTTACGACATCTTCCCCGATACTCTTTCTCAATCGGTACTAAATTCGGCAAACTCTAAGATGGCAACTACTTAATTAACTCGCGTCCCCTAACCCATGGGCATATCTCAACGATGAATAGTCAGCAACAGCAATAACGAGCAGGCACGTCGGGGAAAATACGGAAACGCCAACTAAAATGATAATAAATATATATGTAATGAGAATAGGAAACCAATGGAAAATAAGGAAATGCCAACTAAAATGATAATAAATATATATGTAATGAGAATAGGAAACCAACGGAATATACGGAAACCCCAACCAAAATTATATATATCTAGGTAATGATATAGGATACCAACGTCATCTTTAGATCGACGGGGTAAAAGTTGGGTCTCTCTTAATTATATCTCCGACTGAGAGAAGCTGGGTGAAAAGAGGAGGGCAGAAATCGTGGGTAAAAGGTTCTGGAACGACAGCAGAAACTGGATGGATCGTCGAAAGAGGAAGACACGCACCGGAATGAGGCCTTGATCTTCCCACTAGAGATTTTAATCATAGTTCGCAAAAAAGGAGCATGGGGTGAGGATTCCCGGAGACCGCTTCAGTCGATGGGCTATGGGTTCCTCTGGGCGTGACCGGATAGGTGAGATATCAGACATAGTGAAAAGTCGTATCGTATACGTCCTAGTGGTTTAAATGTGAGAGATACGCTGGTTTAAATGTGAGAGATACGCTGGAACCCTTTATGGGCAATTCTGATCTAGGAGTATTCGTTATGGGTGAGTAGTCGGGAACTCTGACTAATCACTCGTAACAACTACTATTCCGAGTTCGGAAGTACTAACGATTCCAAAATATCTGTCACGTCCAAGCTACTGCAGACCTCCCGTTACTACTTTTCAGTGTGTGATATTTCAGGTATTCTATGTAGAGGACCCTTGTTTTTGTCTATGGAACCCTGCTGCCTTGTCATCATCGGTGTTAGGCTTTTTTTTAGTTTTATGGTCCTCACCTCACGCTCTTTTCTTCTCTTAGCAGATAAGATTAGAATATCTACTCTTCTTTTTTAGGAGAGGAGATTAAAATTTCTACTTGGATGATCAATGCTTCACTTTTATTTTTCTTTGGAGGATTATTTTGGTGTTTTTTTATCATTTCATAATTTTTTTGTCATGATTTCACTTCACACATTATTTTCAGTAGGAGATCTAATTTATAGCTATTATATTTTATAGCTTAATTTTATATAAGTTATCCATTTTAATTTTAGATCTATCAAGATCTTACATAGATTAAAAAAAAGTTGGTTAGGCTTATTTATTTTAAAGGTATGATATCATTGGTCTTTTGAGAGGCCAAGAACTAAACATTGTGTTTTTTTTAAAGATGAACCTGGGAGGAGTCTACTATTTTGTATCTTACTTTATGCAAAACACCAATATCCACTTTAGTGTAGGCACAGGTCCAATATTAACACTATTTTTTAAGAAGGATTTCTAGAAAGGCAATCTAGTAGCAATAATTCTTTTAGTTAGGGTTTTCTTATTTTCTCACTATTCATTCTTGTGACTTGCCCTAGGAGGTCTAGTCCCAACAATTATTATAACCTTTTAATTAGAGTTTTTCTATATATTGTCACTATCCATCCTGGTTAAGGTTAATTATGTCAAATAATTTAAGAATCAAATTTGATACTTCATACTTCTTTTCAATAGATTTAAGATTTTTGATAATAAATAAAATGACCAAGATATTTGGTTTTCTTGTTATCATAAAAGTCTTAGAAAGGTTATACTCTAGATCAATTAGATTTGGTTGTAAAATATATTTTACTACATTTTTATTTTAATCCTGGGAACAAAACTTAGCAATATTCTTTCTAAAAAAATATGTTTATTAAGCAATATAAACAAAAGAAAAGTTATCAATGTCTTATAGAAAGTACTATGACTCAAAAAGCTTCTAACATCCATTGGATATTTTGAACATAGTTACCAAGTTCTAATTAGAATGAAAACAATATATTGAAAAAAAATTAATTCTGAAAAAATTCTTCACTATTCTACCAAAACTAGTTTCCTAAGTATTCTCTTATACTTATTTATATTAAAATTGTGTTTTTTTTAATTTTATAAGTTTTCTTAATTTTTCTTATTTTTTCTTAGTGATACATATAGTTTTACTTTATTTATAAAAAAAAAAATCATAGTGATAGAGACATTAGCTGAAAGAGATATCAACTAGTGAATGATTTTAAATATCATTGTTTTATATGAATAATGAAAAATGAAATCTTAACAACAATTTGTGTTCCTAAGAGAGCCAGATATTTATATTGAAGTTTAAATTTACTTATTTTTTTATTAAACATTTTCATTGGTATTACAGAAGTTAAAAGAATGCCAAATACATAAGTAAAGGATAAGTGTTTCCCATGTTATAAACATGGAGAAAAGAAAAAAAATGTATTGATATGAGACCCTCCCTTAACTAATTTACCAACAAAAAATGTTTTGGATGTTTTTCTTCATTCCTAACTTTATATAGTAAGTTTCCCATGAATTTCACATTTGGCTTGAAAGTAGTGATATGAACATCTCACCACAAGTCTAGGTGTAAACATCAAAAGAGAATCACAATACCCTAATGGTATTTAATTCAAAGCTACCTACTAGAGTGTTTTCCATTTCTTTTTATCAATACAATCTATTTTAGTAACTATGGTTTGGAATATGTATCTCAATAATAAAGCTCTATAATATGTACCCAGGCAATAGTGACTTCAATATTTTATAGATGAAGTTCAATATCTTGTTGATGAAGTTAAATCCATAAATCAAATATGAAGTGTCCAAGAATAATTTAGGCAACCAACACCATTCTACATAAATTAAAGTTACTTGGTTCACATGTCATAAAAAAATTATCTTTATTGTTTAATGCTTAGTCAAAATACTTACTCTATATATAAAATCAATCCATATAAATCTAAAAATGATCACTAATTTGAATAAAATCAAAACACATGGTTAACTAAAATATTTCACAATCCAAAGGTCAATAATAAATAAGAAAATGTTCATTAGGGCCATGTAAATATTGTAGTATATGATATTCATATCTTATCCATATTTTGCTATTTAATCACTTAACCCATGAACAAAAGGGAGGTGCCATTTATCAGCTAATGTAAGGAAAGCTTGATCAATAGATACTAGACTGCATCCATCTTTAGAGTATATCCCCATCTTTAGCATACATCCATATTTACTGTCAAATCTACCAAGCACCCAAAGGCATCAACACACAGTAGCACTTCGTAGGTGTGGAGTTACCATGGATCTATGCTAGTTTAATTTCCATCTTTAAATAGGTTACTGTCCACATGAATACCATGGGTCAATACCACTATATGAATTTGTTTTTTATAATTTTTTATTTTATTTTGACTGAGTCAAATTCTTTCACCCTATTTAATTTTATTTTTTATTTTTTATTTCCTTTTTATGCAATTTGACATGGTCATAATGTGATGCTACATGACATTACAATCTCTTCCATATTGGCTCTCAGCCCAATAAGACTTGGATTTAGTCTAGTTTAATTTCCACCTTTAAAAAGGTTAGAGTCCACATGAATACCTTGGGTCAATACCAAGAATTATCATTACAATGGGTCAATACCACATCTCATACCATGAAGCTATTTGTTTTTTATATTTTTATATTTTATTTTGACTCATTAAAATGCTTTCACCCTATTTAATTTTATTTTTTATTTACTTTTTATGCAATTTGACCTTCTGCTAGTGTGGATAGTACATGACATTGGAATCTCTTGCATATTGAGCTCTCAAACCAACAACACATGGATCAAAGGGATTATGAACCCAAAGGAATAATAATTAAACCAAGGGACTACTATTTTAAACCCAACATTAGTAAATGGTGAGCACCATTATTGTAGCAATAATGCTACAACTCCTGGGGCTTCCTGTCTCTTAATTTTATCAACCCGGTAGTTCGTACAAACTTGGAAGCGGCGGTGCTATATGCACAATTACTAGC
>APFE031433494.1:3090-52924 GCA_000404065.3 Pinus taeda
GGGCACAATAATAACAATATGGGGACAATAGGGGCACAAAAATATTAATAAGGGATACAACTACAATAGTAATGGGGTAATCACTAGTATTATAGGGACCTAGCAGCAACCTATATTGTTATGCTGTTCATTTCAATTATAAAGCTTTGTTGTTCATTCCAGTAAACTGACTTTGTTGTTCATTACATATTGCTATTCATTTCTACTAAATAGAATTATTGTTCATTTCCTTTCTGCAAGTATTTGGTTTTGCCTTTTAACATTTTTACAGTTGGCGCATTTATTCCATTTCTATTAGCAGCATTGTTGATTTAATTTCTTGCTATTTCCTATTAGTCGTTTTAGTGTGAAGTGTAAGATCAACAACTGTAAAGGACATTGGCTATTACTGTCAGAGTTCTCAGATTGAGGATCTTGTTTATGTTTGATTTCATTTACATTAGTTGACAAAGGAAAGAGTTATTGCTACTGCATCCTTGACTGATAATTGTTATTAATTTCTTAAGTGAATGATTTAGTTTCAGAGCATTGAGTTTCTTTTAATTGCAAGTAGGTTTTATTTCAAGCATCCATTTACTCTTGTATTTGAAGCACTGTACTGCAAAATTGGAAAACATTACTCTTGGATTAAATTGCCACCTCATACTGAGTACATTCTTGAAATAGAAAATCGTACCTGGATTGATAATTAATGTAGGATAAATAGGAGTTAAAAAGACACCTTTTATACCTCAACAAGTGCCTCAATTAGGTTGAAGCTTGAAAATTACTGAGCATGGTGCCTCAATTAGGTTGTAGCCTATTGCAAGTGGCTTCTTGCCCATTTTTGAGGTTGGTTCCTTAATCAGGTTGTAGCCTATTACAAGTGGTCTCTTGCACATTTTCGAGGTTGGTTCCTTTAATCAGTTTGTAGCCTATTTCAAGTAGTTGCTTGCATATCTTGGGGGTGGGTGCCTCCAGCAAGTCACTTCCTGCAAATCTATGTAATGAATTAAAGAAAAAGAAGAAGAAGAATTTGTGGTTTTCTCCCATAAGGGTTTACATGTAAAAAAATGTGCTCTATTGTGTTGATGTGATGATGGATTATTGATGCACTAATTCTTTTATTGTTATACTACAAATTGTTTTGATACATTGTTACATGTTTGACTATTGATGAAATTTTTTGAAATGATAAGTTTGCCACTGTATTGATTCACACCCGCCCCCCCCCCCATAAGTGTGACACTTGGTATAACAAGTGGTATTAGAGGGGGTGCCTTAAGGAACAATTAACTATTGGAAGGTTGATTTCAAATAAAGATGACTACGATTTGTGCAATAAGAAACCCTCCTTTGTTTGATGGATCTAACTATGCATTTTGGAAGATAAAAATGGAAACATGTCTCATTTCCTTCGAAGCTAATGGTTTGGAAATTATATAAATCGAGTATAAATTTCTCGATGTTCCTCTAACATTTACAGTTGGTAAGGCACTATATACATCCAATGCACAAGCTAAGGATGTTATTTTTGAGTGGTTTGGCATATTCATAATTTGTCAAAGTAATGCTCTGTATGTCAATTCATGATGTATGGAACAAGATTAAAACTTGTTATGAAGGGGACATGAAGGTGAAAGAAGCTAAGCTACAAGCTTTCATGGCCCAATTTAAAAGTTTGAATATGAAGGAGATGAGGATAGTACTTCATATTTTCTTTGAGTAGACAAGATTGTCAACTTTATTGCACGTCTTGGTGAAGAAGTCAAGGATAGTGTTGTTAAAAAAATATTGATATCTCTTCTATCAAAATTTTATCTCAAGTATCATCCCTTTAAGAATTGACAGACATGAATAAAATGATAATGGATGTACTTCATGGAACATTGTTATCTTATGAGCTAAGGATAAAGGAGGAAAAGTCTAGAGTCAGGGAAGAATAATTCCAAGCAACCAAAGAAGAGAAAAAGAATGAAAATTAGATAGAATCTAATTTTGATGAAGAAGAATTCAAGTTTTTCCAGAAGCTAAAAAGAGGAATAAAAAATTTCAAAGTTAAGCTCCCTTTCAAGAGTTTTGGATGTGGAAGAATAATACATTAAGATTCTAAATTCCCTTATGAAAAAATTATTGATAGTGATGATGAACCACCATTCAAGTGTAATAATCAAAAGAAGAAGTGAGATGACAAGAAAAGGAACTTATTCTCAAAAGAAGAAAGTAATTACGCAAGCAATAAAAGTGTGACTGATAATGAAAGAGGTGAAATATTGTTTTTTTGTTGAAATAGAAGAACATGAAGTATACATAGATTATGAATGAGAAATTAGAAGTGCATTAAAGGAGATAAATACACTTATAAAGAGGGAAGGTCAACTAATGTAGCAACTTCAAGCCAAATATCTAAATGAAGAGACCATTATTTCTCTCAAAGTTGAGCCAGAAGAAGTAGAAGGATAAAGGATTTTTTATCAGAACAACTAAATGAGAAAGAACATCTTTGTGAAAGGCTAGAAGAGAAAGTTGTGCTTTTGAAAGAAGAATTGCAAAAACTCAAACACAACTTAAATCATCACAAAGAGACTGAATATATAGATCATATTCTCAGTATGCAAAGATCTCATCTCATGAAAACAGGTCTTGGTTATCAAGAAAGTTGCAAGGCATCTAAGAATAATGCTCTTCCAAGTACATCAAATGAATATCATCCCAAGAGTCTCAATCAAACATTTATCACATCCAACAACAACTCATTTGGAGATACTAAGAAAGTAATGAATCAACTAACTCAACCCAAACATGTTCATTTCAACTTCTCTAATGATTCTCATCATGATGCTATAAATCAACAAGGTACATCTAGTTCACAAAAGGGCAGGAATCATAATGAAAGAATGGAACCCCCCATTGACATAAAAACTTCACAAGGGATCCACAAGCAACAATGAAGTAGGAGTTATGAAACAACAAATGGATGAGCCTCTTCCAAGGAACAAATTCATGAGATCAAGATCTCCCCATACCTCTATGTATTAAAATAAGTTCTTTGGTTATTGTTTTTCATGCACAAAATTTGGTCACAAATCACAAGATTGCAGAAGCTATGATATGATTAGGTGTAGAGGATATGATCAAATTCCCAAGTTTAGACATATGGAAAAAATTAAAAATATATAATATGGATCATTTCCATCAACATTGAAGCCCAATGTTGTCTATTACACGTCAAAATGAAGGACACACAACACGTGATTGCATACTCAACCTGAGATGGCATAAGAGAGAGGGATTCCCTATTTATCCAAGAATAAACTCTACAGGATGGAGAAGGAGACAGGAAGAACCAAGGTTAGATCTGACCCTCAGCTCTAATCCCTTGGTGAAATCTTCTTCAAGATCATAACTTGTTGAATCAAAGCTTGAACAAGCAATATTATGTAGATAGAATAATCACTTGCAAGAATAAGTTATTAGTATGAGGGAAACACATGTTAACAAAAAAAGTAATGAACAATGATACAGGGAGATTCTCAATGAAAATTTATTTGCAAACATTGATAGATATGATAGGCACTTAAAAATAAAGGAAACATGGTCTCAAGGGGAGACTCTATTAGGTCCATAGAAAAGTTTAGGAATAATTGTAGAAGCATTGACAACATAGTCTCAGTGGGAGCCTCTATTTAGGAATAATTGTAGAAGCATGGGAAACATGTCTTAGGGGGAGACTATATCTAGGAACACTTGAGAAGCATTGGTAGCATGGACTTAGGGGAAGAGTCTATCAGGTCCACAAGAAAGTTTAGGAATAGTTGGAGAAGCATTGGTAGGAACATACAACATACTCTCAAGAGGATACTTCAATTACATCCGGATCAGGTTCACACCCAGTCATGATAGTTTGGTTTTAAATCATGTCCCTTTGCCATTGATGTTAGGGGGGAGAGAATGCAAACATTGAATAAGGAAGAAAAATAATCAATTAGATCAAGAAATAGGTCAAAGGGAGAAATAATGCATCCATGAAAGAAGAAATACAAAGAAGAGAAACAACATAATCAAGTAGAAGTCCCCAACAACATCTAAGGGGGAGTTTGGGGTTTTGGCCCAATTCCATCAATGACTATCAATGGCTAGTGGTGTCGCGATCAATGAAAAAGGGGAATATTGTTGCACATAAGGTTGTCATTGATATCAAAGGGGATTCCTAAGGAAGCAATAATGTCATTTATGAAGCATTATGATAATGTGACCTCTTACATGCCCTCATCAAGTGAAGTCAAATACGTTAGAAGGTTATTGAGTTTTGGATGAGATTATGATGTCTTAATGAGCCTATTGATAGTATGGTTGGATATTCCTTATCGATACCTTTCCAACAATACGTCATACTTTGAAAAACTCCTCTTAGATGAGAATTTATGGTCATTTGAAGATCAACATTACTAAAGGGCCCAAACTATGGAGCAAAACCCACAAACACGAAATTTGTTGAATAATGCACATCTTCTAGGTGGATCTATGGTTTAATAATAAAATCTATCGTGGATAGAAACATAACATGCGCAAACTTAACAACATTAAAGTTTGAGCATGTTTGCTTAGATTGGACAACTTCAATGATCAAATGTGGAAATTAATGATCGGTGACATATTAATATGCCCAAAGTTTAACCATGATTGATCCCCCATGTTGCCCAGTCTTGTAGTTCAACATGGCACACTTTGATTAGCTAGAAGAGTTTACATGGTAGTCATGATATGCAATGAAGCCTAGGCCATAAGAGTTGATCTGGCAATCTTAATGATGTGGCAAAGATTAATTATCCAAAGATAGAGTTGATCTAGCAATCATAATGATGTGGCAAAGATTAATTATCCAAAGACAGTGACATGGCATGAGGGGAAATGACATCGTTAGACACATCATTTGGCTTTGGTCAGTAAGGTGACATGGTTCCTTTAGAGCCCACCACATGGTGGGCACATTTGGCATATTTTGGTTGGAGAAACAATTAAAAATGGGTGATGTGTGGCACCCGTCATGGGTCACCACATGGTATGATGACATCATGATAGCATAACCATGTGAATGAGTAGGGTCCCCTAGGGAACCGGTCACAAGGTAGGGTCATATGGGATGATGGAAAAAATTTAAGGGCAAGGCCACATTATTGTTCACATGGTCGGCCCATTGTGGTGGTTAAAGTTCCAGTTTTCGTATATGGCCCAAGACCATGAAACGCGTATACACACACACACACACACACACTGTGGATGAGATTGAACACACATTTGTGTTGAAAATTATATAATATAATTCAGTGGTTTCGGTAAAATTTCTATTTGAGTTCAACAATTTGAATGTGTGTACAAATTTATAGTTGGAAACAAGTCTCGGTTTCAATCCCTATGAAGGTTGCTAGGAGAAGGTCATATTACTCACATCTCATAGACTTATTTGTGTAACAACCCTGGTGAAAATTCCATGTAAAAAAAGTTAACAGAGGAAAAATAATAACCATAGTTGATGGGACACTTATTCCAAGCTGAATGTTAGACAAAAGCATAGTGATGGGGATCACTTGTGGTTAATTAATGGATAAGGAATTTGGAAAAGGAAATGGAAAAGGCTCTGGAAAGGAAAAATGGCATTTTGGCACATTTGTTTATGAAAATAATGGAAATTAGGAAAAAAGGGAGGTGATAGGTCACAAGTTGCATGTGAGGAGGAAAATGAAGGAAAATAATGGAAAATGAAGAAAATAAAGGCCTCATTAATAAAAAGGCTTGTGAGGATCATTACATAGAATTTTGTCATTTTAGTTTTGGAGCTATCTCTCTCTATTCTCTTTCTCTCATACTCTTGGACACTAAGCATTATTGGAGCACTCCTGGAGGAGTGTGGCATACTTGGAATTTTGGAGCAAGAAGGAAAAGGAAGAGAAGGAAAGTGCAAGAGGACATCGGGATCAACAACTACAGTGGGTTGTGCTTGTAGGCACTAAGTTGCATGTATGTTTTCGTCACTAGTTTGGGCATGCATGGAATATGCATGTGGTTTATTGGTCATGGTCTGTCACTAGATTGGAGGATTATATAGTTTGACAGTGGATTTGCTAGCCTTGCCATTTCCTAGATAGCCATGGTGTTATGGGTTCATTTCTTTGTTTGTCTGGTTGGTCCTCTAGTTGGACAAAGGCTTTGGAAGCCCTGTAACAACTTGGGTTGAGTTACTAGTCCTAGAATACTTAGTTGGACAAATGCTTTGGAATCTATTGGTGGGTTAAGTTACTAGTCCTTGAAGCCCTGGTTGCACAAATTCTTTGGAAGCCCAGAGTAAGCCATGGGTCGAGCTACTAGTCCTAGAAGCCTTGGTTGGAACAAATGCTCTTGAGCCTTGGAAGGCTTGGGTAGAGACCAATATGATGATGGTTTTGTGATGTTCAACCGTGAGGTGGAATCGCTGTTTGAGGGATTGGGGTGGTTGGCCTCCTGAAGTCCTAGATGGGTTTGGATTGATGTATTTTATGAGATTCGGCATTCATACTTGGAATATGGAATAAGGTTGATTGGCTGAAGAGAGTTTTGGATCGTCCATGTCTACGGTCAGGTGGTTTTTGGAAGTCACACAACTAGTTGGCCTTTGCATCATTAATATGTGGTTATCTCTCCTTGTTATTTCATGAGTATTGTACTGGTTTATACGTGGATTATATGGTTGTTGTTTCCTTGGTATTTATGTTGCTATTATGTTGGTTATGAACATGTATTATGATAGTAGATATGTATGGCTCTCATGATGTTTTTAGTTTTAAATGAATGAAAAATGTATCTATGACATAATGGATGAAAATGTAGCTAATGTGTTGAGGCACCAATCCTTCTTAGTGATTCTTAGATGAGTATGAGACCCCTATGCTGAGATATGTTGTTTACACCTATAGATTACACATTTGTGATATGTTTGACGAAATTCCTATCATGGCTAGTAAGGGTATAGTCAAGTGCTTTTTTAAGTAATTTCATTTGTATCATCATTCCATTGTTATCTTTCTGTTCTAAAGGTATGATTGAATTTTGGGTAGTGACCTAGGCTCTGGGACTGAAAAAGTGGCTCAAATCCTGGGGATGTTGGCACAACACTGAGTAGAATAGTCCATGGACGTTGGCATACCATGTTGTGGGAGCGTCCAAAGGCCTCTAGGGTGCATGCATGCCCATATCATGGGAGCGTCCGAGGATTAATGGGTCTAAAAACTTAGTGGGATTCAGGGGTTGGTTACCTGGGAGGTTGGGATAGTTCTTAAGAGTCTTGTCGCTAATGTGGAAGGTATGTATGCAGGTTACACTTCCTTAAGTTGACTTAGGAGGTTGAATCATATCATAGTAACTTCTTGTCACATGTTTACTCCGATTGGTTGGTTACTTTGGTAGATGTGGGAGGAGGGTGTTACAGAATGGTACTAGAGAATGATTCACCCCACAGACTAGGTGGGTTGTGTTTTGGTCATGCATTCATGTTGGTTGCATGTGTGTTTCTTGTGTTGTAAGGAGACGTGCTTGTTGTATTGGCATGGTGTTAGTCATGGTTGCAGTGAGGTTGCCATGGGAGGAGTGTGTTACAGAGTGGTATCAGAGCATGGTTCACCCATCAAATTGGATGGTTTGTGTGTTGGTTATGCATTCATGTCGGTTTCATGTGTGTTTCTTATGTTGTAAGGACATGTGCTTGTTGTATTTGCATGATATTGGTCATGGTTGTAGTGAGGTCACCATGGGAAGAGGATGTTGTTGTTATGAAGCATGTCGTCATGAGTGTATGGTTTATTATGAATTTCTTATGCATGTTAGTTTTCACATGTATTCAAGTGTACAGTGATGTGGTGGTTCTTTTCATGCATGAGGTCATGCCATGTGTAGTGATATGGTCATGCATTGATGACTGGATTATGCATTGATGACTAGACTCTAGCTAGAATGATGGTTATATGGTTATAGGATTATGTGTTATATGTATATATTATGTCATGATTATGTTATACATGTATTATGTTGATTGGTTGATCTTGTAGATGAGGTATCCTCCACGAATTACACTAAGGTACACTGATTTATTGTGATTTGGTTTAGCTAACATGATTTACCTTGCAGGAAGAATATCAAAGGCGACTAGCAAGATGGTAGACTACAGTTCCCAAGAGTCCCCCTATGAGCAGCATGGTGTGGGGCACTCTTCTGATTTGGTAGATAAAATGAGAAGCTTAAAGGAAGAAATAAGGATTTGTAAGGTAGACAATGGCATAATCATTGAGGAACACAAGAAACAAGTAGAGGTAAATGCAATGATACTTCAAATTTTGTTAGAATTGCAGCGACAAGGACCATTTTGTATCAGCCATGAGTAGGAGGACAAAACTTATGGGGCATATGGAAGTAGGTCGCATGGTGGTCACAGATCAGATAGAGATGACATAGTTAGAGATGGCATATTGTTGGATACTCCAGATAGGACAGGGGATAGACACAAGTACTATTCTAGTTATGGTTCTGATAGGCATGAGGATCGACATCATTATCATCCATACAGGAGGAGTGATAGGGGGTATCTTTTGGATTAGTTTAAGAAATAAAATCCACCTACATTTGATGGAGAGATGAAGAAATCTCAGGAGAAAGAGGCATGGTTTCTTGGTATGAGGAAGTTCTTCAGGTTGCATGATTATTTAGAGAACATGAAAGCTAGAATAGCTACCTTTAGTCTCAAAGGTAAAGCACATATCTAGTGGGAAGATGTGAAGAATTTCAGAGATATTCATGAGGAGAATTTGACTTGGAGTGGGTTTGAGAGGCTATTCAAGAAGAAGCACCTATCGGATAGATACTTTGATGATAGGGAAAAATAATTCTATGAGCTAAAGATGGGATCGATGAAAAACGAGGAGTACACTAGACGGTTCTTGGAGCTACTGAGGTGTGTGCCTTACCTAAAGGAGGAGAAGGCCAAGATTCAGAGATTCATTAGTGGGTTATTGATTGCATTCAAAGACATGATTTAGTTTGATGAGCCTAGATCATTGGAGGAGGCCATCCGAAAGCTAAAGAATTGCTATGAATAATTGAAGTGCAGATCTGAGACTAAGCCAAACTAGAAAGGCAATGCAAAGAACAAAGGAAAATGGGACAAGAAGTGAGAAAGACCTTAGGGTATAGGTAATAAAGAGAATGCAATTCGATCGAAGAAGTCTAATGCATCTGACAAAGGAGGGACATCGATCTGAGGAGCAGAACAAGGATGCATGCCATAATCCTATAGAGTGGTTGACTTATGGAAAATATCATTGCAAGTGAGATTTTCTATAGAATCACCGTGGTAGGCATCATATATATAGTTCACAATAGGCACAAACTATTTGGGATATTGGTCATAACGTTCCTCATATCTATGCAACACTAGGTAATAGACATCCAGATCATCAGGCATCTATCATTGAGATGGTTGATAAGCTTCATGACCAAGTTGTTTCTATTTCAATTGACCCTGGATCTAATTATAGTTATGTTAGTCCTGACCTGGTGGATAAGTGTGGTTTGAATAAAGAAGTGCATGCAAAATCTTGGTTAGTGTAGTTGGCTACAGGTACCAAGAAGAGAGTTCACCATTGGGAAAGAGATTGTGCATTTGATTTGAATGGTATTCCTATCGCAACACATTTGAATATATTACCATTAGGATCATACAATATGTTGTTGGACATGGATTGGTTGTACCTTCATAGAAACAAGGAAGATTGTTATGACAAAGCCATTGAGTGCTTGGATGACAAATTATGGGGAATAAAGAGTTTTGCGAGGTAAGAAGAAAGCGACATTAGTTAGGATGGTGATAGTTATGCAGGCAAAGCACAGTCACAGAAAATGGTGTGTGTTATTTTCCATACATATCTCTAGTGACAAAGGTAAGGAAGTTGACGATACAGATGTTTTAAGAAGTTACCCAGTTCTACAACAGTTTCAAGATGTATTACCTGAGGATATTTTAAAGTTTCCACCTCACAGGGAGGTAGAATTTTCTATTAAGTTAGTGCCAAGGGCAGCTCCAACATGAAAGGCACCTTACAGGATGAGTACACCTAAGTTGGTAAAGTTGAAGTTGCAATTGAAGGAAATGATGGACAAGGGATACATTAGGCAAGTGTATCACCTTGGGGTGCACCGGTACTATTTGTGAAGAAGAAGGATGGTACTCTCAGGTTGTGCATTGATTACATGAATTTGAACAAAGTGACCATCAAGAACATGTATTCATTACTAAGCATTGATGACTTGTTTGATTAGTTGAAGGGAGAAACAGTGTTCTCGAAGATTGATGTGAGATCTAGATATCATCAGGGACGCATTAAAGAAGAGGACATATACATGACAACTTTCCAGACCAGGTATGGGAATTATGAGTTTGTTGTAGTTCAATTTTGTTTAACTAATTCTCCAACTATGTTTATTATCTTGATTAATAGTGTGTTGCATCCGCATTTGCATAAGTTTATTATTGTGTTCATTGATGACAGATTGTTATATTCTAAAAATGAAGAAGAGCATGCCGAGAATTTAATATTAGTGTTAAGGTTGTTGAGAGAGCATCAGTGGTATGCTAAGCTCAACAAGTGTAGTTTCTTTTAGACTGAGGTACACTACTTGTGACATATGGTTTCCAAGGATAGCATAGAAGTGGATCCAGAAAAGATAAGAAATATCATGGAGTGGGCAACTCCTATAAATGTAGATGAGGTGAGATCCTTCATGGGATTGGTAGGCTATTACAGGATGTTCATCAGGAAATTATCTCAGATCTCTTATCCTATTACATCATTGTAGAGGAAAGGTAATAACTTTGAATGGATAGAGGAGTGTGCGATGAGTTTTGCGCAGCTCAAGTAGTTTTTGACACATGCTCTAGTGTTAAATATTGGAGATCTAGATAAAGAGTTTGTAGTATGTATAGATGCTTGCAAGAGAGCACTTGGTTGATTCCTTATGCAGGATGGACAAATGGTATTCTATGAGTAAAAAAAAATGAATTAGTACGAGCAAAATTACCCCACACAAGATCTTGAGTTGGCAGCAATCATACACGCATTGAAGATGTGGAGGCACTATCTTCTAGAGTTATGAAACCAGCTCACAAAAAGATAGAAAAGATAGATCAACGCCTTAGAATTCAGCCTCTTCGATGGGGCAACCTCCTTTACATTACACAAATGAACAATTCTTGGATGATACAAATGACAAGACCTCTTTTCTATATATTGGAGTCTAAGGGGTCATAATATAATCAGAGCCGATATAACAAAAATAATGTAAGGGCACAATAATAACAATAGTGTGCTCTATGGGGCAAAATAATAACAATATGGGGACTACATGGGTACAACAATATAATAAGGGGGTTGTACTAATAACAATAAGGGGTTACACTAGTAGTATAGGGGCCTAACATGCCTCTCCTTCAAAAATTGTTGTCCTCAACCCTTGAGTGGTTCTTGATGCTTTTGTATAAAATTATTGTCCTCCCATGTGGAATCTTTAGCGGGTAAGTTCTTTCACTTGATGAGATACTCTGAAATTGATCGATTTCGTAGCTATCAGGTTCTTGTTTCTGTGACTGCTCCAGGTTCCAATATGATTTTTCCTTCCTCTTCAAGTTCTGGAAATATTGTTTGAGTTGGGATATTCTGCAATTTTTGAATGAGTGACCACACTACTTTGTCCTTCTTCCATCCATCCCTTGCTTCGTTTATCCAATCTGGTTGGATAATAGAAATAGCACAAAACAATGCTTCCACATCCTCATCCTTTCTTGAGAGTGCATCAACAACAAAAAATTTCTTCCCTTTTATGTAGATGATGTCAAAGTCATAACCCAACATATTTGTGACCCATTTTTTCTGTTCTTCTAAAGATAATATTTGTTCTAAAAAGTGTTTAAGACTATCATGACCCATTTTTACCTTGAAGTGTCTTCCCACTGGGTAAGGTCGCCATTTATTAAGTGCATGTAGTATTGCCAACATTTCCTTCTCATAAATAGCTTGCTTGAGATGTAGCTGTAAAAATAACCAATCACCTACATCAAAACTTTTTTCACTGCAATTTGGATCTACCTGTTGTTTCATTTGATTCTACACCAAAGTGGCGTTATCCTTTAAAACTTGGAGAACTTATTGTTGATGCTCGATGTGATCTTTCACTACTTGAACCTTTTTCTTCTTGATATGTCCTTCTATCTTGAGAGTTTGAGGAGTGGTAATTTCTTCCAATGCTTTACAAGATATGGTCGGATTCATTTTTTGATGGTAGATGTGATCTTTCACTTCTTGAACATTTTTCTTCTTGATATGTCCTTCTATCTTGATAGTTTGAGGAGTGGTAACTACGGCAAATGCATTACAAGATATGATTGGATTCATTTCTTCTTTCTCGATGTGATCTTTCACTTCTTGAACCTTTTTCTTCTTGATATTTCCTTCTATCTTGAGAGTTTGAGAAGTGGTAATTCTTACCAATGCTTTACAAGATATGGTCGGATTCATTTCTTCTTTCCCTGGGGTTGGTTCCTAGCGTATATCCTCTTCTTTTGATGTTTCTTGATCCTTTTCTTGATCCTCTTCATACTCTATGTAAAATAATTTCTTCTTATCACACTTATGACCTTTAGTGTATTTGCTATCACAATTGTAACAAAGCCCTTTTTCTCTTTTTTCTTCCAATTGTTGTGGTGTAAACCTTGTAGGTTGTGGAAGGCTAGGAGAAGAAAAACTTCCATAATTATAGTCATGAGTGGTGGGATTCCTTGTTTCCATAATTTCGCTTTCAATTTTTCTTGCCCACTTGAATGCCTTCTTCAATGAATCAGGTTCCCAAAGATGAACTTCATGTTGAATGTTATCCTTTAAAGTACCTATGAAGACAACAATCCTTTGATTCTCTGGAATATCATTTACCATTATATTCAATTTTTGAAAGTCCTCAATGTGCTCTACCATTGAACACTTTTGTTGAGATCTATCAATTGGCTAAAGGAGGTGTCTCGCTTTGTATCCTCATAATGTGCTATCATTTCCTCCATGAAAATTGACCATGTAATAAGTGGTTTACGAGAACAAAGCCCTTTATACCATAAAAATTGATCTAGTTCTAAATATGAAGATGCAATACGTACCTTTGTAATAGTTGCACCTCATGTAGATCAAATTATTTCTCCATCTATAGTATCCAATTTACCGGATCCTTGCCATCAAAATTCCTCATATCGCCTTTTCGAGATTTTAGGAGCTCAATCTTGAAATGACTATAACTTTGTAATTTCAGCTCTTCCAGTTCTGAAATTGTGACCTGGAGTAGCCCTCTGAGTCCTCTTTCCAATGCCACTAATCTGATCAAAATTGGATTCTCCAAGAAAGAGTTCTGCACAATATCCCAAGATGACCTTATTATATACCTTTCCAGAAGAGCAAACTTGTATGAAGTGCCACGTGTCACTTTTTTGACCTTTGGATCTGAAAAATATAAACAAGAAACTACAGTCCATCCGCTTTCTATAACTTCTACAAAATTTCAATCTTATGCTTAGAGAGACAGTTATGACAATTTTCCTGAGGTGACCTATTTGGAATGTAATTCAGGGGTCTGCAAAAACCCTAACTTCCTCAGACTATATCTCCAAAACTATAGCGATCTAGGATCTGAAATTCAGAGCTAAGGTTCATACCAATTTCTTCTTAAATGGTTTTGTTTTTGGCTTCTAAAATTTCGTAGCGAAATAGTTATAGCGAAAATCCCACGATGACCTATTTTAGTTGAAATTGTGGAGCTTGCAAAAACCCTAGCTTCCTCAGGTCATATCTCTGAAAATATAGTGGGACAAGCTCTGAAATTTGGACCCGAGGTTTAGTGTGAGTTTGTCTCAAATGGGTTTTTATTATTATTCTGGAACGTCATAGAAAACAAGTTATAGTGAAAATGCCACGGTGACCTGTTTGGAGCAACGAAACCCTAGAATCCAAATCTTTGATACCAAATGTTATGAAACTAGCTCACAAAAAGATAGAAAAGATAGATCAACGCCTTAGAGTTTAGCCTCTTCGAGGGGGGAACCTCCTTTACATTACATAAATGAACAATTCTTGGATGATACAAATGGCAAGACCTCCTTTATATGTATAGGAGTCTAAGGGGTCATAATATAATCAAAGTCGACATAACAATAATAATGTAAGGGCACAATGATAACAATAGTGGGCTCTATGGGGCACAATAATAATAATATGGGGACTACATGGGTATAACGATATAAGAAGGGGGTTGCACTAATAACAGTAAGGGGTAATAGTAGTATAGGGGCCTACCATTTAGGCAGGAGGTTTGTATTGATGAGTGATCACAATGGTGTGTGGTATCTATTTGAAAAACTGAATCTGAACGACACGTAGTCTCGATGGTTGGCCATGATCAATGAGTTCAATTTTGAGATCAGGTATATCAAAGGTAAGGATAATAGGGTGGCAGTTTCTCTTAGTAGGTGGATACAGGTGAATCACTTAACAATTATGAGCTCCTATGGGATAGACTTATAGGATAGGAACTTGCAGGAAGGTTAGCAGGATGTTAGGTATTTAGAGATTGTGCACAAGTTGCATCAGAGTTCAGGTAGCGATACATGTACATGTACAAGTATTAGTACAAGTGGAGGTATAGGTACAGGTAGTGGTACATGTACAAGTACATGTGGTGGTACATGTACTTGTACAGGTATTGGTACAGGTGTAGATGCAGGTGCACAAGATGTGGACTATCATCTTACGACATACAAATTGCTTAGACTTAGAGACAAGATATATGTGTCGGATAGTATTGAGCTCAAGAAGGTTATATTAAGGGAGTTTCATGCAAAACCATATTCAAGTTGCCCAAGATATCAAAAGACACTGACAACAGTGAAGAAATTTTATTATTGGGCGAATTTTAAGAGAGGCATAGCAGAGTTTGTGGGTAGGTGTTTGGATTGTCAGCAGGTGAAGGCAGAGTGTAAGCATCCAGGTCGACTACTACAATCTAATGCGATCCCATAGTGGAAATGGGAGGTCATTTCCATGGACTTTATCACAGGTTTGCTAAGGAAATTCATACAACATGATTCCTTCATGGTAGTGGTGGAAAGGTTGACCAAGGTAGCACACTTCATTCCAATGAAGTCTACATTCTTGGCGAGTGATGTAGCACACCTCTTCATTAGGGACGTGGTCAGATTGCATGGAGTTCAAAAGAAGATTCTATCAGATAGGGATACGAAGTTCACTTCCTAGTTTTGGAAGGAGTTATTTGCAGGTTTGGGCACAGACTTGGCCTTCAGTATAGCTTATCATCCTTAGACAGATGGAAAGACAGAGAGGCTCAACAGGATATTGGAGGACATGTTAAGGATGTATGTGATGCATCAGCAGCAGAAGTGGGAAGAGTATCTTCCACTGGTAGAGTTCCCTTACAATAATGGGTATCATGAATCTTTGAAGATGAGTCCGTTTTAGGCATTATATGGGGGTTAGTTGTAATAATCCCATTAGCTGGAGTGATCCAATTAACATGGTGTTGATTGGATTGGACATGTTGGAAAACATGGAGCAAGAAATGCAGGTAATCAAGAATAATTTGAAAGCAACACAAGATAGGTAGAAGAGCTATGCATATCAGAACTGGTTATTCAAGGAGTTCCAGGTTGGTGAACATGTGTACTTACACATCAAACCAAAGAATATTTCCTTGTGGATTGGATCATGTTCCAAGCTAGCACTTTGATTTTGTGGACCTTTCAAGATTATTGAGAGGATTGGGCCAGTAGCCTATCAACTTGCACTGTCTCCGACAGTGAAAGTCCATGATGTTTTCCATGCATCATTTCTTAAGAAGTACGTTAAAGATGTTCATCATGTGATTGAATGGCATGTATGGTTGGTGGAGCTAGATGGAGAATTCCAACCAGAGCCTCAACATATATTACAGAGGAAGATGCTCATACTCCAGAACTGAGCAATCAAACAGGTTAAACTGCAATGGAAGCACTTTATGCCCAATGAAGCTACATGGGAGACAACATATCAGATGCGAGCTATGTATCCTTCTTGATTCGTTGGTTAAGCAAATTTTTTGGTGTATTTCGTTGGTATATGTTTTTTTGGTACATGTTTTGGTGATGTTTGGTATATGTACATATGTATATGGATGTAAATACCACCATGATATATGTTATGAAGATCCACATGTGTCATGTCATCATGATGTTATACTTGCTATGTTGTCATGTTGGTTTGCTTCTCAACATGATGATCATTTTAAATGTTGCAACGAGATAAGTTATAAAGCTCCATGGGTAGCATGTTTTGCTTGCATTAGTCTTGTGGTTATAGGTGATGTTTTTGAACACCGAGGACAATGTTCCCCCAAGGGGGAGGGTTCTGTAACAACCTTGGTGAAAATTCCATGTAATAAAAAATAATAACCACGGTTGACGGGACACTTATTCAAAGCTGAATTTTGGGCAAAAGCATAGTGATGGGAATCACCTGTGGTTAATTAATGGCTAAGGAATTTGGAAAAGGAAATGGCAAGGGATTTAGAAAGGCAAAATGGAATTTTGGCACATTTATCTATGAAAATAATGGAAATTAGGAGAAAAGGGAGGTAAAAGGTCACATGTTGCATGTGAGGATGAAAATGAAGGAAATTAATGGAACATGAAGAAAATAGAGGCCTTATTAATAAAAAGGCTTCAGAGAATCAGTACACATATTTTTGTCAGTTCAATTTTGGATCTCTCTCGCTCTCATACTCTTGGACACTTAGACTTCTTGGAGCACTCTTGGAGGAGTGTGGCATACTTTGATTTTTTGAGCAAGAAGGCAAAGGAAGAGAAGGAAAGGGCAAGAGGACATCGGGATCAGCCGCTACAAAGGGTTGTGCTTGCAGGCACCGAGTTGCATGGATGTTTTCCTCACTACTTTTGGCATGCATGGCATATGAATCTAGTTTATTGGTCATGATATGTGACTGGCATGGAGGATTGCCTAGACTGACAATGGATTTGCCTAGCCTTTCCATTTCCTGGATAGCCATGGTGTTATGGGTTCATTTCGTTGTTTATGTGGTTGGTCCTCATGTTTCATTTAGCTTGGGTTGAGTTACTAGTTCCTTGAAGCCCTGGTTGGACAAACGCTCTGGAAGCCCTGTAACGACTTGGGTTGAGTTACTAGTCCTGGAACCCTTGGTTGGAAAAACACTCTGAAATCCCTTGGTGGGTTGAGTTACTAGTCCTGGAAGCCCTTGTTGGACAAACACTATGGAAGCCCAAAGTAAGTTGTGGGTTGATTTACTAGCCGTGGAAGCGTTGGTTGGAACAAATGCTCAAGATCCCTGGAAGGCTTGGGTAGAGACCAATCTAATGATGGTTTTGTGATGCTCGACCGTGAAGTGGAATCACTGTTTTATGGGTTGAGGTGGTTGGCCTCTAAAAGCCCTGGATGGTTTTGGATTGATGTGTTTTGTTGCTATTATGCTAGTTATGAGCATGTATTATGATAGTAGCTATGTATGGATCTCATCATGTTTTTATTTGTAAATGAATGGACAATGTATCTATGACCTAATGCAGAAAACTACAACTAATGTGTTGAGGCATAATGCTTCTTAGAGATTCTCAGATGAGTATGAGATGCCTATTCTTAGATTTTTTGTTCACACCTGTAGATTACACATTTGTGATATGTTTGACAAAATGCATGTCATGGCTAGTAGGGGTACAGTTAAGGGCTTGTTTAAGTAATTGCATTTGTATCATCATTCCATTGTTATCTTTATGTTCTGAAGGTATCATTGAGTTATGGGTAGTGACCTTGTTGGCTTGTGTTATATTCTTTCCATGACCTACCTATGGTTTTGTGCATGGATTTCTCACATGGTTTTGGGCATGATGGTTTTATGTCCATGGTATTTTGTAGATTTGGTCAAGGGAACTACAGTTATGTTCTAATCTAGGGTTAATGGATTGGGGTTTATGGATGCTTCAGCATGTATATATATGTATTGTAACATTCAAAGGAACATAATGAAAAATCAATCTAGTAGTCTCGGTTTTGGGATCCAAGGGAAAATCTTTGTGTATATTTGTTTTATTTTTTATGCTCTTGCCATTGTTTATTTTTTGTTTTTTAGAATTCGCATGTAGGTAATTTATGTGCAAGCTTAAAACCTATAGACCTGGCCTCTAAGCTTAGAAAAATGGCTCAAATCCTGGGGATGTTGGCACAATACTGAGCAAAGTAGTCATTGGATGTTGGCATACCATGTTGTGGGAGCCTTTAGAACCCTCTTGATGCACGCATGCCCATATCATGGGAGCGTCTAGGGGATAATTAGTCTAAAAACTTAGTGGGACTGAGGTACTGGTTACGTGAGAGGTTGTGATGGTTCTTGAGAGTCTTGTTGTTGATGTGGAAGGTATGTATGGCATGTTTCCATCAGTTCCACTTCCTTAAGGTGAATTAGGAGGTTGAATCATATCATAGTAACTTCTCGTCACATGTTTACCCCGGTTAGCTGGTTACTTGGGTGGATGTGGGAGGAGGGTGTTACAGAGTGGTATGGGAGCATGGCTCACCCCTCAAATTGGATGGGATGTGTGTTGGTCATGCACTCATGTCAGTTGCATGTGTTTTTATTGTGTTGTAAGCTCATGTTTTTGTCGTATTTTCATGGTTTTGGTCATGGTTGCACTGAGGTCGCCATGGGAGGAGTGTGTTACAAAGTGGTATTAGAGCATGGTTCAACCCTAAGACCAAATGGGCTATGTGTTGGTCATGAAATCATGTTGGTTACATGTGTGTTTCTTGTGTTGTAAGGCCACGTGCTTGTTGTATTTACATGGCATTGGTCATGGTTGCAGTGAGGCTGCCATGGGAAGAGAATGTTGTTGTTATGAAGTTTGTCGTCATGAGTGTATGGTTGATTATGCATTGGCTATGCATGCAAGTTTTCACATGTAGTCAATTGTAAAAATATGTGGTGGTTGTTGTCATGCATGAGGCCATGGCATGTGTAGTGATATGGTCATGCATTGATGACTGGACTCTAGTTAGAATGATGGTTATATGGTTATAGGATTATGTGTTATATTTATATATTTTGTCATGATTATGTTATACATGTATTATGTTGATTGGTTGATCTTGTAGATGAGGTATTCTCCATGGCTTATACTAAGGTATGTTCATTTATTTTGATTTGGTTCAGATGACATGATATACCTTGCAAGAAGAATATCAAAGATGATTAGCAAGATGGTAGACTACATTTCCCAAGACTCTCCCTATGAGTAGCATGGTGTGGGGTACTCTTTTGATTTGGTAGATACAATAAGAAGATTAAAGGAATAAATAAGGATTTGTAAGGGAGAACATGACATAATCATATAGCCACAACAGAAATAGGCAGAGGTAAATGCAATAATACTTAATATTTTGTTGGAATTGTAGCAATATAAACCACTTCAAATCATCCATGAGCATGAGGACAAAACTAATGGGGCATATGGAAGTATGTTGCATGGTGGTCACAGGTCAGATAGAGATGACACGATTAGAGATGGAATATTGTTGGATACTACACATAGGAGAGGGTATAGACACATGTACTATTCTAGTTCTGGTTCTAGCAGGCATGAGGATCGATATCATTATCATCCTTATGGGAGGAGTAATAGGGGGTATTTTCCGAAAGATTTTAAGAAAGGAAATACACCTACATTTGATGGATAGATGAAGAAATCATAGGATGCAGAGACATGATTGCTTGGTATGAGGAATTTCTTCAAGCTGCACGATTATTCAGAGAACATAAAAGACATAATAGATACCTTCAGTCCTAAAGTTAAATCAGATATCTAGTGGGAAGATGTGAAGAATATCAGTGGTATTCATGAGGAGGACTTGAATTGGAGTGAGTTAGAGAGGCTATTCAAGAAGAAGTACCTATCAGAGAGATACACGTGTAGTCAAGTGTACAATTATGTGGTGGTTTTTGTCATGCATGAGGTCATGGCATGTGTAGTGATATGGTCATGCATTGATGACTGGACTCTAGCTAGAATGATGGTTATACGGTTATAGGATTATGTGTTATATGTATATAAGTTGTCATTATTATCATATACATGTATTATGTTGATTGGTTGATCTTGCAGATGAGGTATGCTCCACGAAGTATGCTAAGGTATGTTAATTTATTATGATTTGGTTTAGCTGACATGATATACCTTGCAGGAAAAATATCAAAGATGATTAGAAAGATGGTAGACTATAGTTTCCAAGACTCTTCCTATGAGTAGCATGGTGTGGGGTACTCTTCTAATTTGGCAGATACACTGAGAAGATTAAAGGAATAAATAAGGAGTTGTAAGGGAGACAATGACATACATATAGCCATAAGATAAATAGGAAGAGGTAAATGCAGTAATACTTAAGAGTTTGTCAGAATTGTAGTGACAAGGACCACTTAAAATCAACCATGATCATGAGTGAAAAACTAATGGGGCATATGGTAGTAGGTCGCATGGTGGTCACAGGTCAGATAGAGATGACATGGTTAGAGATGGAAGATTGTTGGATACTCCACAAAGGAGAGGGGATAGACACAGGTACTATTCTAGTTCTGGATCTAGCATGCATGAGGATCGACATCATTATTATCCTTATGGGAGGAGTAATAGGGGGTATTTTCCAGATGAATTTAAGAAAAAAAGCCAACTACATTTGATGGATAGATGAAGAAATCACAGGATGAAGAGGCATGGTTTCTTGGTATGAGGAAGTTATTCAGGTTGCATGATTATTCAAAGAACATAAAAGACATAATAGATACCTTCAGTCTCAAAGGTAAAGTATATATATAGTGGGAAGATGTGCAGAATGTCAGAGGTATTCATGAGGAGGACTTGAATTGGAGTGAGTTCGAGAGGCTATTCAAGAAGAATTACCTATCAGAGAGATACTTTGATGGCAAGGAAAAATAATTCTATGAGCTAAAAATTGGATCGATGATAGATGAGGAGTCCACTAGCAGGTTCTTGGATCTACTGAGGTATGTGCCTTACCTCAAAGCGAAGAAGGCCAAGAATCAGAGATTAACTAGTGTGTTACCAATTAAATTCAAATACAATATTGATGTTCGATGAACCTAGATCATTGGAGGAGGCCATACGAAAGCTAAAGCATTGCTATGAAAAATCAAAACGTAGATAAGAGAATAAGCTATACTGGAAAGGTAATACAAAGAAAAAATGAAAATGAGAGAAGAAGTGAGCAAGAACTTAGGGTATAGGTAATAAAGAGAATGCGATGCCATCTAAGAAGTTTTGACAGCGGATAGGGACATTGATATGAGGAGCAGAACAAGGATGTAGGCTGGAGGCCTATAGAGTGTTGGACTTGTGGATAAGATTATCGCAGGATAAATTATCCCCAGAATCAGGGTGGTAGGCATAAGATATATAGTGTATAAGAGGCATAAAATATTAGGGATGTTGGTTAGATAATTCCTCGTATCTATTCAACATTAGATAACAGACAAGTAGATCATTAGGCATCTACCATTGAGATGGATAGTAAAATTTGTGATCAAGTTGTTTCTATTTTGATTGACCCTGGATCTAATTATAGTTATGTCAGTCCTAACTTGGTGGATAATTTTGGTTTGAATAAAGAAGTGCATGCAGAGTCTTGGTTAGTGTAACTAGCTACAGGTACAAAGAAGTGAGTTCACCATTGGGTAAGAGCTTGTGTATTTGATTTGAATGGTATGCCTACCACAACACATTTGAATGTATTACCATTGGGATCATATAATATGTTGTTGGGCATGGATTGGTTATACCTTCATAGAACGAAGGTGGATTATTATGAAAAATCCATTGAGTGCTTGGATGACAATGGGGAACAAAGAGTTTTGGGAGGTAAGAAGAAAGCAACATCAGTTAGGATGGTGACAATTATGCAGGCAAAGCACAGTCGCAGAAAAGGGTGTGTTCTATTTGCCACGCATATCTCTAGTGACAAAGGTAAGGAAGTTGAGTATGTAGATGTTTTGAGCAAATACCCAGTTCTACAACAGTTTCAGGATGTATTTCCCGAGGATATTTTAGAGTTTCCACCTCACAGGGAGGTAGAATTTTCTATTGAGTTAGTCCTAGGGGTAGCTCCAGCATCAAAGACACCTTACAATATGAGTACACCTAAGATGGCAAAGTTGAAGTTGGAATTGAAGAAATGTTGAATAAGGGATACATTAGACCAAGTGTATCACCTTGGGGCGCACCAGTACTATTTGTGAAGAAGAAGGATGGTACTCTCAAGTTGTGCATCAATTACAGGAAGGTGAATGAAGTGACCATCAAGAACATGTATATGTTATTGAGGATTGATGACTTGTTCGATCAATTGAAGGGAGAAACAATGTTCTAGAAGATTGATCTGAGATCCAGATATCATCAGGTACACATTAAAGAAGAAGACATCTAAAAGACAACTTTCTGGACTAGGTATGGGCATTATGAGTTTGTTGTAGTTCCATCTGGTTTAACTAATGCTCCAACTACATTTATGTTCTTGATGAATAGTGTTTTGCATTTGTATTTGGATAAGTTTTTTATTGTGTTCATTGATGACATATTGGTATATTCTAAAAATGAAGAAGAGCATGTTGAGAATTTAACAACAGTGTTGAGGTTGTTGAGAGAGCATCAGTTGTATGTTAAACTCAACAAGTGCAGTTTCTTTCAGACTGAGGTACACTACTTGGGACATGTGGTTTCCAAGGATCGCATAATAGTGGATTCAAAAAAGATAAGATCTATCATGCAGTGGGAAACTCCTATAAATGTAGATGAGGTAAGATCCTTCATGGGATTGGTAGGCTATTACACGAGATTCATCAGGAACTTCTCGCAAATCTCTTATCCTATCACATCATTGCAGAGGAAAGGTAATAAGTTTGAATGGATAGAGGAGTATGCAGCCAGTTTTGAGCAACTCAAGTAGTTGTTGACACATGCTTCAGTGTTAAAGATTGCAGATATGGATAAAGAGTTTATAGTATGGACAAGTTCTTGCAAGAGAGGACTTGATGGAGTCCTTATGCATGATGGACATGTGGTATACTATGAGTCACGAAAATTGAATAAGAATGAACATAACTACCCCACACATGATCTTGGGTTGGTAGCAATCATACATGCATTGAAGATGTGGAGGCATTATCTTCTAGGAAGGAGGTTTGTATTGATGAGTGATCACAGTGGTTTGTGGTATCTATTTGACCAACTGAATCTAAACTATAGAAAAGCTCGATGGTTGGCCATGATCAGTGAGTTTGATTTTGAGATAAGGTATATCAAAGGTAAGGAAAATAGGGTGGCAGATGCTCTTAGTAGGTAGATACAGGTGAATCACTTAGCAACTATGATCTCCTATGGGATAAACTTACAGAATAGGATCTTGTAGGCAGGTTAGTAGGATGTGTCAGGTATATGGAGATTGTGCAAAGATTGCAAGATTTTTCAGGTAGTGGTACAGGTACAGGTACATGTGGCAGTATAGGTACAAGTACATGTAGTGTTACATATATAGGTACATGTGGTGGTACATGTATAGGTACAAGTAGTAGTACAGGGACATGTACATGTAGTAGTACAGGTATAAGTATAGATGTAGGTGCATAGGATGTTGACTATCGTGTTAAGATATATAGATTGCTTAGATTTAGAGACATGATATATGTGTTGGATAACAGTGAGCTCAAGAAGAAAATTTTGAGGGAGTTTCATGCGAAACCATATTTAGGTCACCCAGGATATCCGAAGACACTGACAACAATGAAGAAATCATATTATTGGCCGAATTTGAAGAGAGACGTAGAAAATTTTGTGGCTAGGTGTTTGGATTATCAACAGGTGAAGGAGGAGTGTAAGCATACAGGTGGACTCCTACATCGTGTTGCGATCCCAGAGTGGAAATGGGAGGTCATTTACATGGAATTTATCACAAGTTTGCTAAGGACAGCGAGACAACATGATTTCATCATGGCAGTGGTGGAAAGGTTGTCCAAGGTAACACACTTCATTTTAATGAAGTCTAGATTCTCAGCGAGTGATGTAGCACAGGTCTTCATAAAGGATGTGGTCAGATTGCATGGAGTTCAGAAGAATATTGTGTTAGAAAAGGATGCAAAGTTCACTTCCAAGTTTTAGAAGGAGTTATTTGCAGGTTTGGGCACAGATTTGGGTTTCAGTATATCTTATCGTCCATAGATAGATGGATAGATAGAAAGGGTCAATGGGAGATTAGAGAACATGTTGAGGATGTATGTGATGCATCACTAGCAGAAGTGGTAAGAGTATCTTCCACTGGTAGAGTTCACTTACAACAATGGGTATCAAGAATCATTGAAGGTGAATCCATTTGAGGCATTGTATGGGCGAAATTTTAATACTCCCATAAATTAGAGTGATCCAGTTAACAAGATGTTGATTGGAATGGACATTTTAGTAAACATGGAGCAATAAATGCAGGTAATCAATAATAATTTGAAAGCAACACAGGATATGCATAAGATCTATGCATATCGAAATAGGTTGTTCAAGGAGTTCCAGGTTGGGGAACATGTGTACTTGTGCATCAAACCGAAGAAGGTTTCCTTGTGGATTGGATCATGTGCCAAGCTACCACTCTAGTTTTGTGGACCTTTGAGGATTATCGAGAGGATTGGAAAAGTAGCCTATCAACTTGCACTGCCTCCGACAGTAAAATTCCATGAAGGTTTCCATGTGTCATTGCCTAAGAAGTATGTTAAATATGTTGATCATGTGATTGACTGGTTTGTATTGCAGGTGGATCCAGCTGGAGAATTCCAATCGGAGACTCAGTGTATATTGCAGAAAAAGATTCTCATGCTCCATAATCAAGAAATCAAGCAGGTTAAAGTGCAATGGAAGCACTTTGGGCCCGATGAAGCTACATGGGAGATGGCACATCAGATGTGGGCTATGTATCCTTCCTTATTCATTGGTTAAGCAGATGTTTTAGTATATGTCATTCACATATGTTTTTTGGTACATGTTTTGGTGATGTTTGGTATATGTACATATGCATATGGATGTAAATATCACCATAAGTTGTGTTATAAAGCTCCAATAAGAGGTATGGGTGGCATGTCATTATGATGTTATACTTGTTATGTTGTCATGTTTGTTTTCTTCTTAGCAGGATAATCATTGTAAATAATGCAATGAGCTAAGTTATAAAGCTCCATGGGAAGTATGTTTTGTTTACAACAGTTTTGTAGTTATAGGTGTTGTTGAGCATCGAGGACAGTGTTCCCCCAAGAGGAAGGGTTCTGTAACAACCTTAGTGAAAATTCCATGTAATAAAAGTTAATAAAGGAAAAATAATAACCACGGTTGATGGGACACTTATTCCAAGCTGAATGTTGGGGAAAAGCATAGTGATGGGTATCAATTATGGTTAATTAATGGCTAAGGAATTTGGCAAAGGCTTTGGAAAGGAAAAATGGAATTTTGGCATATTTATTTATGAAAATAATGGAAATTAGGAGAAAAGGGAGGTGAAAGGTCACATGTTGCATGTGAGGAGGAAAATGAAGGAAAATAATGGAAAATTAAGAAAATAGAGGCCTCATTAATCGAAAGGCTTATAAGGATTAGTACATAGACTTTTGTCAGTTCAAATTTGGATCTCTCTCTCTATTCTCTCTCTCTCATACTCTTAGAAAATTATAGTTCTTGGAGCACTCTTGGAGGAGTTTATCATACTTGGAGTTTTGGAGCAAGAAGGAAATGGAAGAGCAAGAAAGCATAAGAGGACATTGGGATCAACAGGTACAATGGTTTGTGATTGCAGATACCAAGTTGCATGTATGTTTTCCTCATTAGTTTTGGCATGCATGGCATATGCATGTGGTTTATTGGTCATGATCTGTCACTGACATGGAGGATTTCTTGAATTGACAGTGTATTTTCCTAGCCTTGCCATTTCCTAGATAGCCATGGCATTGTGGGTTCATTTCTTTGTTTTTCTAGTTGGTCCTCATGTTTCATTTAGCTTGGGTTGAGTTACTAGTTCCTAGAAGCCCTAGTTGGACAAATGCTCTGGAAGCCCCGTAACAACTTGGGTTGAGTTACGAGTCCTTGAACCCTTGGTTGGAAAAACACTCTGAAAGCCCTTGGTGGGTTGAGTTACTAGTCCTGGAAGCCTTGGTTGGACAAACGTTCTAGAATCCCAAAGTAAGTTGTGGATTGAGTTACTAGTCTTGGAAGCCTTGGTTGGAACAAATGCTCTAGATGCATGGAAGGCTTGGGTAGAGACCAATCTGATGATGGTTTTGTGATGTCTAGCCTTGAGGTGAAATCACCTTTTGATGGGTTTAGGTGGTTGGCCTCTGGAAGCATTGGATGGTTTTGTATTGATGTGTTTTATGATATCCCGCGTTCATGCTTGGAATATGACATGGGGGTGACTGGATGAGGAGTGTTTTAGCTCAGCCATGTCTACGGTTGGGTGGTTCGTGGAAGTCCCACAACTAGTTGGCTTTTGCATCATTAATATGAGGTTATTTCTCCTTGTTATTTCATGAGTATTGTACTAGTTTATAAGTGGATTATAAGCTTGTTGTTTCCTTGGTATTTCTATTTCTATTATGTTGGTTATGAAGATGTATTATGACAGTATCTATGTATGGCTCTCATCATGTTTTTAGTTGTAAATGAATGAACAATGTATCTATGAACTAATGCATGAAACTAAAACTAATGTGTTGAGGCATCAATTCTTCTTAGCGATTCTCAAATGAGTATGAGACCCCTATGCTTAGATATGTTGTTTCCACATGTAGATTACATATTTGTGATATGTTTGATGAAATGCCTGTCATGGCTAGTAGGGGTAAAATCAAGGTCTTGTTTAAGTAATTGCATTTGCATCATCATCCCATTATTATCTTTCTATTATGAAGGTGTCATTGGATTTTGGGCAGTGACTTGGGCTCTTATCCAAAAAGTGGCTCAAATCCTGGGGATGCTGGCATACCATGATGTGGTAGCATCTAGAGCCCTTTGGATGCATGCATGGGCATATCATGTGAGCGTTTGGGGGTTAATTGGTCTAAAAAATTAGTGGGACTAAGGGGATGGTTACCTACGAGGTTAGGATGGTTATTGAGAGCCTTGCTGATGTGGAAGGTTTGTATGGTGTGTTTCCATCAGTTCCACTTCCTTAAGGTGACTTAGGAGGTAAAATCATATCATAGTAACTTCTCATCACATGTTTACCCCAGTTGGCCAGTTACTTGGGTAGATGTGGGAGTTCGATGTTACAATTTGTTTGATTACTCTATTGGCAGATATAGTAGTCTCAATCATCATATTTTTTCTATACACATCTACTTAATAATCCTTGTCATTGGCTCATTGTTATTATAGTGGATTTTGTGGTAGACAATTAGATTGACGACAATTCCTATGGTATTTTGATGGTTGGCGAACTTGGTAACACTTCAAATTTGAATATGGGCAACATTTAATGTGAGCTGAGACACGATATCACGTCCCCATGCTCTCCCCTTTGGTTTATAATCAAATTGGTTCAAAGGATGGTGTTATAAGTGACAATTGATAACACAATTGGTATTGGATTGACGATGAATAACACAGGTCTTGGGTTTAAACCTAGTTAGGTAATAAATAAATTAATTAATATTATTAATAATATTTAGTTTTCCCACAAAAGAACAATTTTTCAATTTATTATGTTTCTAGAAGCTAAAATTTTGTAGAATTGTTTCTAGGAAGCAACCATTTTGTAGAAATTTCCCTAAAAGGGCCATTTTGTCAAACCCTTAATTTGATTTTTGCTTCTTTTTTTTTGGTTTTTGGGGAATTTTGGGCTCATTTCTAAGAGAAATTGGATTCAAAAGACACATGATGATCAGGGTTCAGTTATGAACACATATAAATGCACAAAAGCCTTGATGACCTATTTATGATGTTCATAATCACTGTTATATGTTTTAGGGGCTTATGAGAAGATTAGAAGTTGTGCTGGGTATATGGCTATAATAGGTTTCGAGAAGGGTTTTATGTGACTAGATTGATGAATAGGTTGGAACAAGGTATGGAAAAGATATGATAGGTTGGAGACAACAGTATCTTGGTTGACTTTGAAGACCTAGATTGTAGAGAAGGTAGATCTAGTTTGAGATATTGTGAAAAGTGGTCCACGAGAAGTTGAATAAGGAGGTGGGTGCCTCAATTAGGTTGAAGCCTACAACAAGTTGAAGTTTGCACATTTTTAAGGTTGGTTCCTCAATTATGTTGTATCCTATTGCAAGTGGTTTCCTACACATTTTCAAGGTTGGTGCCTTCATCAGGTTGTAGCCTATCACAAGTGGTTGCTTGCATATCTTGGGGGTGGGTGCCTCTAGTAGGTCAGTTCCTGCAAATCTATGTAATGATTTAAAGAAGAAGAAGAAGAAGAAGAATGTGTGATTTTATCCTATAAGGGTTTCCACGTAAAAACTTGTGTGCTCCTTTGTTGATGAGATGATAGTTTATTGATGCACTTTTTCATTTATTCTTATACTACAAATTGTTATGATAAATTGCTAGATGTTTGGTTAATGATGAATAATTTTGAAATGATAAGTTTTCCACCACACTGATTCAGCCCCCCCCTCTTAGTTTAACATTTTTTCTAACAATCCTTCAAGGTTTTTCCAAGAGTAATTTAAATTATTTATGAAGTCAACCCTTGTTATTCTTTAGCTAAGAATTCATGTTCGAGAGGTGAAGCATTTTTTGAGGCTAGAGAGGCCTAAATATTAGGCTGCATTATGTGGTCAAGGTCAGGTGTTTTAGAGGAGGAGGAGGTGATGAAATCACTGACTTCATCATCCTCAATTTTCTCCCTAATGGTAAGGCATTGGGAAACAATGAGGATTTGATGAGCTACCTCTTCCTCGTCGCTATCCTTTGTCTTCCCCATCATCCAAAACAATATGTTTCAAGTTCTGCATAAGGCTTGGCAAGAGGATATAAGGTTAGTTGTTTTGTGGAGGTGCCATGGGATTTTGTCATACTCCTAGAACTGTAGCTGATAAATGAATATCAATGGATAGGCATAGCCACCCAAGGATTAGAGGGTGTCTCACCATAGAGTATTTAGGATAGATAAACATGAAGTCAGGAAGATATTCCCACAAGTTTACGGATATCACTACATTCTCGAAAATTCATCTTGGTTTAATTGTTGACCTATCATCCAACTGAATCCTAATGGGGGCTTGTCTTAGGAAAGAGAGCCATAAGGCCTCCATGGTTTCTCACATCATAATGTTAATGATGACACCCAAGTTAATTAACTTGTTTGGAATAACATTATTATTGATATGTATTTTAATAATTTAGCTATCGAGATGAAAATTTATTGCTGCATGTACTTCCCCCATTATAAGATCAAATAATTTTCCCATGACATGGATTATTTGGGGATCTTTCCTTCTTCAACGAGTTCTCGTCAAAAAGAGTTCTCCCACCACTTTTGAGTAAATTGACACATTCTTAATAGCTTGAAAAAGTAGGGTCTTGAGACACACATTCTCAAGCTCACTCAAGAAATAAAATTCTGATTGCATTACATATGTTTCTTGATTTAACCTTTCAGGGTAAGGTGGTTCTTGAAGGTCAAGGTTTATGTGCTTAATTCTTAAAGTTTCAATAGATAGATCCTACTCAAGTTCTTCATTTCGAGCTTTTTCATTAGGGTATTCAATATGCATAGGAGGATTCTCTTTAGTTAGTGTCTTCCTAGATCTAAGTTGGATAACATTGTAGTCCAAGGAATATATGGAGTAAGTTGTGTAGGTTGCAAGATCAACAACTTGTGTTGGTTGAGTTAGCTTACCATAATTGGGGTTAACTATGGGTTGTATAGGTAATTATGGTCATGGAAGGGTAAATGTGGATGCTTTCATTTGAGGAGAAGGAAATAGTTACATAGGTGGTTGCATAAGGGCCTATTGAGGGCCTCCATACTGTTGGAAACTAAGTCACTACTGAGAGGCGGGTGAATCAATAGCGATATAAAATATATAAATTCTAAAAAATAATCTTGTTGGGTGTGTTATATTCTTTCCATGATTAGCTTCATGCACTATCACATTGTTGGGTGCAGTGGGGGCGACAACACCCCCTACCAGGGGGTTTACAGGGGGGAATTATCCCCCTTGCATGGGGTCCATGATCCAGGTGGATGTTGGTGGCCACCCACCTATCCCATTTGGACCCCCACAACTATCTCTTTCATTTTTTCAGTTTCCTTAATTGTAGCACAAGTTACTATTTTTAGCAGTTTTTCCGGTCCTGAACTTTCGGAGCCGTTTTCAGGCCCTAAACGACGTTTTTTGGGAAATCCGAGGGCAACATGGGCCCATGGACCTATGTTTCCCTTTCCAAAGTTGTAATGCTCGAATAAATCTTGCTAACGAGCTATTGTATGTGTCAAATGGAGATCGTATGCCAAAGTTACGACCCCGGGAAATTGATGTACCAATTTACCCAAACGAGGCCCACAATTTCACGTTTCATCTTCTAGGGTTAAGTTTCGGTATGCGAAGGGTTTTCCATTGTTTCTCAACAATAAATAGGCATTTGAGCCTCATTGTAACACATTTCAGAGGCATGTAGCCACCACATCTCTTCTCAAAGATAAGCTACCACCGCCCTAGCTGTTTATTTCCATTTTCTGTTCGTAAGCATATCTCAATATTTTACATTAAATAAATGAAGTATTATTTCCATTGCATCTTTGTGTTTATGGTTATCTCTGTAATTTGTTGCGTTCCTATTTAAATCTGGATCAGTGGTATCAGAGCAGTCTGTTTTTTCTTTGTTTTTCTTTGCATGTCCCCAACGAGGTTGGGATATAAGGAGTTAGGGCTTGAACTGGTCAAACCTTTGCAAGACTAGCCTCACAAATCCCGACGGCCTCCCATGGCAGAGGAAAAGAAAGACGAGGGGTAGGAGATCCTATCAAAATCTTGCTCGAAGAAGTGCTCGAGTGGCAAAGAAACGCGATGATGGATGCCTTTGCGCAGATCCTTCCGCGACTACCCAGAGGCGAGGCATTGGCTTCCAACAGCTACTCTAGAAACGCCATGCCCTTTAAGGTGCAAGTTAATTTTGAAATCCCCATATTCAAGGGTCAGATAGATGCAGATGCCGTAGATAAATGGTTAAATCTGCTAGAGGGTTACTTTTCTGTTCATGAATTTTCGAGTCGGGAAAAGATTATTTTCGCTCTTCTCAAAGCAGCCCCCCACATCAAGGACTGGTGGGAAACCTACTGCGAGCAAAAGGATGAAAGTACAGGCTCACTATTTTCAACCGCACCCACTTGGGATTCATTCTGAGATGCCATTAAGGAGCAGTACTACCCTATCAAAAGCTATGAGGACAAATACATAAATTGGACCACGCTGCGACAAGGAAGGGTCCAAGACGTGCCAAAGTTCACCAACATTTTTCATACCCTTTGCACATAGTTTGGTATCAAATATTATGATCTACGTTTAGTACTAAAATACTGCGGCTGCCTACACAGATATATCCAGGAAGAGATGGAGTTCCTGAACATCTCCTCGCTCAGCATGGCATACTGATATGTTGTCAAAATCGAGCAAAAGTTCAAACAGAAGAAGCGAGACATTGGATCTGAAAATCCGAAGACCAAAGGAAAAAGTCAAGGCGGGGTGACCCAAGACAACTCGTTGAAGCCACAAGAAAAGAACAACACCACAAAGTCGAAGAAGGACACAGGAAAGTGGTGTGAGTTCCACAAGAGTCCCACTCATAACACAAGTGAGTGTCGGACCAAGCAGTCACTGGTGGCCGGGTTGAAGGCTTCAGAATCAAATGCATGTTCCGACCCTGAGACAGAACCCGACAAGGGGAATGGAAAAGGGAAGCAGATCATTGATGCAGATCCTGGCACCATTGTTGCCACCGCCAAGATCCAGAAGAATGAATCCGAAGATCTAGAGGAGGGGGAATGTCTTTTCCACTCACAAATGTGTGTGAAGGGTTTGCCACTGCAGTTCATTGTGGATAGTGGCAGCCAAAAGAACCTCATTTCATCAAAGGTCGTGAAGCGGTTGGGCCTACTGACTACACCACACCCATAGCCATACAATATCGGGTGGCTTCATGAAGGACAAGATCTCAAAGTTCGCCAGCAATGCCACCTTCCCTATAGCATCAAGCCCTTCACAGACGAAGTATTTTGTGATGTTACACCTCTGGATGTTTGTGATGTACTATTAGGCCAGCCATACCTATGGAGGAAACATGTTGTGTATGAGTCAAGGCCTCGCGTTTTAGTTATTTCTTTGGGTAATTCATTATATAGGATACCGGAGGTGGCCCCACCCACTGCCACTTCTTTGATCACTGCCAAGAAAGGCAGCAAGCTCATCTCCCAGACTAGGAAATTCATTTTCTGTCTGGTTCGCTCCCAAAGTAAGGGGAAGATCGTTGCTACATCCATGACCCTTGCAAAGGGTTCCTCCATGCAGCAGCAACAGCAAAGGGATATGGTCATGATAGAACACAGGAACAACTTCTTCTCACCCACAAGGGTACCACACAAGTTTCAGGTGGGCGACAAAGTTTGGTTACATCTGCAGAGAGAACACCTTACCGGAACCCATCAGAAACTTAGACCACTCTGACATGGTCCTTACACTAGTACCAAGGCTACGGGCAACAATGCTTTGAAGCACAACATTCCTCCATTCCTTCACTTGCACTAAGTGTTCAATATGGACTATCACCGACCATGCTTCCCACCATTTCTGGACACATCAGAGATTACAGAACAACTTACCAGAGAGCCAGCTCAGCAGAAGCTACTCATATCAGGGAGGAACTCAATGCAATGGGTACCATTGCTTCCTAAGGGGGGAGGAATGATCCAGGTGGATGTTGGTGGCTACCCACCTATCCCATTTGGACCCCCACGACTGTCTCTTTCAGTTTTTCAGTTTCCTTAATTGTAGCACAATTTACTATTTTTAGCAGTTTTTTGGGTCTTGAACTTTCAGAGCCGTTTTTGAGGCACTAAACTTCGTATGCCAAAGTTACAACCCCAGGAAATTGATGTACCAATTTACCCAAACAAGGCCCACAATTTGGCATTTCATCTTCTAGGGTTAGGTTTTGGGATGTGAAGGGTTTTCCATTGTTTCTCAACAATAAAGGCATTCGACCTCTTGTAACATAGTCAGAGGCATGTAGGCACACGTCTCTTCTCAGAGATAAGCTACCATCACCCTAGCTATTTATTTCCATTTTCTGTTTGTAAGCATATCTCAGTATTTTACATCAATGAAATGAAGTATTATTTCCGTTGCATCTTTGTGTTTATGGTTATCTCTGTAATTTGTTGCGTTCCTGTCTAAATCCGGATCAGTCCACAACAATGCCCTAGGAAAAAAAAAATTATGCGGACCCAATAATAGTTGGGTAGACCCAAGGATAGGTGGAAGACCCAAAGATGGTGGGCGGACCTACCCATGGTTTTGTGAATGATTTTTTCACATGGTTTTCTGCATGATGGTTTTTTCCCATGGTACTTTGTAGATTTGTTGAAGGGAACTATGATTATGTTCTATTCTAGGGTTAATGGATTTGTATTTATAAATGCTTAGACATGTATATAAAGTATTGTAACATTGAAAGGAAAATAATGAAAAATCAATATGGTTTTCCCAGTTTGGTTTCTGTGAGAAAATATTTGTGTTTATTTTATGTTCTCGCCACTGTACATTTTTTATTTTAAGAATTTGTTTCCAAGTAATTTCTGTAAAGGGTTAAAACCTACATCGCCAATATATTAAATGATCAATAACCCAACATATAAGAAGTAAATATGAACATGTATCTACATCAAAAATTAGCAAACAAGAGCCATGGAACATAAAACAATCATGCACAGTGAGACACAAGATATTTATAATGGAAACCCTGAAGGGAGAAAAACCATCCTACTCCTACGTCACTAATATTATTTTATTATTTCTTCAATTATTTTAATTTACATTATTCAATTGACCTGTAACAACCCTGGTAAAAATCCCTGTAAAAAACTATTAAAGGTAAAATAAGACCTTGGTCATGGGACACATATTCAATGTTGAATGTTGGGAAAAAACATAGTGATGGGGATCACTTGTGATTAATTAATGGCTAAGGAAATTGGAAAAGGCAATGGAAAAGGCTTGGGAAAGGAAAAGTGGCATTTATTGACATTTTATTTATGAAAATAATGGAAATTAGGAGGAAAGGGAGGTGAAAGGTCGCAGGTTGCATGTGAGGAGGAAAATGAAGGAAATAGAGGCCCCATTAATAAAAAAAACTTCTGAGAATCAGTTCACAGACTTTTGTGAGTTCATTTTTGGAGCTCTCTCTCTATTCTCCTTCTCTCATACTCTTGGACACTTAGATTTTTCTTGGAGCACTCTTGGAGGAGTGTGGCATACTTGGATTTCTAGAGCAAGAAGGCAAAGGAAAAACAAGGAAGTGCAAGAGGACATCAGGATCAATAGCTACAACAGGTTTTCCTTGCATGTACCAAGTTACATATATGTTTTCCTCACTAGTTTCAACATGCATGACATATGCATGTCATTCTTGGTTATGATTGGTTATTGGCATGGAGGATTGCCTGGATTGACAATGGATTTTCCTAGCCTTTCCATTTCCTCAATAGACATGGTGTTTTGGGTTTTACTTTTGTATCTTGGTTGGTTGTTTTATGCCTTTGACCGTGGGTTGAGTTACTTGTTCCTAGAAGCCTTGGTTAGACAAACGCTCTAGAAGCCCTGTAACAACTTGGGTTGAATTACTAGTCCTGGAAGCCTTGGTTGGAAAAATGCTCTGAAATCCCTTGGTGGTTTGAGTTACTAGTCCTCAAAGCCCTAGTTGGACAAACACTCTAGAATCCTGATAATAGTTGTGGGTTGAGCTACTAGTCCTGGAAGCCCTGGTTGGAATAAATTCTTTGGAGGCCTGGACAACTTAGGTAGAGACTAATTTAGTGACGTCTAGTGATGTCTGACCGTGATGTGGGATCATTGGTTGAGAGCTGAGGTGGTTTGGCCTATGGAAGCCTTGGAAGTTTTTGATTATTTTATTTTATGAGATCCCACATTCATGCTTGGAATATGGTACATGGGTGACTGGCTGAAAGAAATATTTGGTTCAACCTAGTCTACGGTTGGGTGGTTCATGGAAGTCCCATACCTAGTCGGCATATGCAATCATCAATAAGAGATATCTTTCTCCTTATTATTTTATGGGTAAATATACTTGTTTATATGTGGCTTATATGGTTATTATATACTTGATATTTTTGTTGGTTATATGCTGGTTATGTGTTAGTTTTATGACAGTCAAAATGTATGGCTCTCATCATTTTTTGGTTAATCATTGAATGTACAATGAATATGTGACTTAATAGATGGTAATGTAGTTATTGTGACAAGGCATCATTGCTTCTTAGTGATTCTCATATAAGTATGAGACCCTTATGCTCATATTTGTTGTTTAAACCTATAGAACACATATTTGTGACATGTTTGATGAAATGCTTGTCATGTCTAGTAGGGATCTAGTCAAGTCCTTGTTCAAGTAGTTACATTTGTACCATTATTCCATTATTATCATTAATTTTTGGAAGTGTCATGGAGTTCTGGGCAGTGACTTGAGCCCCGGGCCTGAAAAAGTGGCACATAGGTTGGAGTCGCAGGCATAAAACTACTTGGGAAAGTCCCGAGCCGCAAGCATTCCCATGTTTTGGGACCGAATGGAGGGTCCCAACCACACTCATGCCCATTTGATGGCAGTGAATGGGGGATTAATGCGGTCAAAAGTTAGTTTTCCTCAAGGGCTAGTCACCTGGAAGGTTTGGATGGCTCGTGGGGGTTCTGCAGTCGGTATGGAAGGTTTGTGTTGTTGTATTATGTCATTTCCACTTCCTTAACTGACACAATATCATAGTAACTCTTCATCACATGTTTACCCCGATTGGATGATTACTTGGGTAGATGTGGGAGGAGGGTGTTACATAGTGGTATCATAGCATGGTTCACCCCTCGGACTGGATGGGCAATGTGTTGGTCATGCATTCATGTCAGTTGCATGTGTTACTCATATGCGTGGTATATGTGCTTGTTTCATATGCATGGTGTTGGTCATGGTTGTAGTGATGTCACCATGTGAAGGTGGATGGTGTTGTTGTGTAATGTGTCGTCATGAGTGTATGATTGGTTATGCGTTGTTTATGCATGTCAAGTGATTGCATGTTGTCAAGTGTACATTGATGTGGTTGTAGTTGTCATGCATGATGTCATAGCATGTGGTTGATATGGTCATGCATTGATGACTATATTATGGTTTGAATTATGTCTACATGTTGTTATATATATATTTTGTATGTCTATATGCTTTTATGATTATATTTATACATGTATCACACTAAATCAATTGATCTTGCAGATGAGATATCCTCCCCGAATTATGTTAAGGTACATTGGTTTGTTTACAGTTTGGTTTAGCTAACATAAGATTCCTTGTAGGAGGGAGATCAACATGACTAGCAATATGGTAGATTACAGTTCACGAGATTCTCCTTATGGATCAGATGGGTAGCGTGGTGTTGGGAATTCTTTTGACTTAGTAGACACACTAAGAAGCTTGAAGGCAAGAATAAGGAGTTGCAAGAAGATAATGACATAATCATACAGGAACTTGAAAAATAAGTAGATTTTAATGCAGTAATCCTATGTTGTTTTTTAGAGTTGCAGCGACAGGGGCCACTTTGGAGCAGCCATGGGAAGGAGGACAAAACTAATGGGGAATATGGCAGTAGGTCTCCTTATGGGTACATGTCAGATAGAGATGACACGATCAGAGATGGTAAGTTCTTGGACACTCTGGATATGAGAGGTGATAGACACAAGTACTATTCTAGTTCTAGTTTTGACAGGCACTATGACCGTCATCGTTATCATCCTTATAGGAGGAGTGACAAGAGATATTTGTTGGATGAGTTTAAGAAAGAAAAGCCACCTACATTTGATGGAGAGATGAAGAAGTCACATGATGAAGAAGCATGGTTGCTTGGAATGCATAAGTTCTTCATATTGCACGATTACTCAGAAAACATGAAGTCCAAAATAACTACATTCAATCTTAAAGGTAAAGCATATATCTAGTGGGAAGATGTAAAGAACGTTAGAGATATTTATGAGGAGAAGTTAATTTGGAATGAGTTCGAGAGGATATTCTGGTAGAAGTATCTATCATAGAGATACTCTGATGATAGGGAAAAGGAATTTTATGATCTGAAGATGGGACCTGTGAATGATGAGGAGTACACTAGCAAATTTCTGGAGTTGTTGAGGTATGTGCCTTACCTCAAGGACGAGAAGGCCAAGTTTCAAGGATTCATTAGTGGGTTGTCGATATCATTCAAAGACAGGATTGATTTTGATGAGCCTACATCACTAGAGGAGGCCATCCGGAAGCTAAATCATTCTTATGAGAAATCAAAGCATAGATCCAAGACTATGTCGAACTAGAAAGGTAATGCAAAGAACAAAGGAAAATGGGACAAGAAGCGAGAAAGACCTTATGTTAAAGGTAATAAAGAGAATGCAGCACCATCTAAGAGGTATGCATCTGAAAGAGGATAGGGACTTTGATATGAGGAGAAAAATAAGGATGAAGGTTGGAATATTTTGTAGTGTTGGACTTGTGGAGGAGAGCATCGCACGAGAGATTGTCCACAACATCAGGGTGGTAGACCACAGATCTATAATGATCAGGAGGCACAAACAATGGGAGATGTTGGATAGAGTATTCTTATGATATATGCAGCACTGGATAACAAGTAGGCAGACCAATTGGTGTCTATTATCAAGATGAATGGTAAGCTTTGTGATCAAGTTGTTTCTATTTTTATTGACCCTAGATCTAATTATAGGTACGTTAATCTTGAATTGGTGGATGAGTGTGGTTTGAATAAATAAGTACATGTAGAGTCTTGGTTAGTGTAGTTGGATACAAGTACAAAGCAACGAGTTCATCATTGGGTAAGACCTTGTGCATTTGAGTTGAATGGTATGTCTACATCAACACATTTGAATGCATTTCCATTGGGATCATAATATATGTTGTTGGGTATGGACTAGTTGTATCTTCATAAGACCAAGGTGGATTGCGTTGGCAAGGATATTGAGTGCCTGGATGATAATGGGGAACAAATAGTGTTGCAGGTAAGAAGAAAGACACATCAATGAGAAAAGTGGCAGTTATGCAGGTCAAGTGTAGTCACAGGAAAAGGTGTGTGTTATTTGCAGTGCATATTTCTAGTGACAAAGGTAAGGAATTTGAGGATGTAGATGTTTTAATCAAGTACCTAGTTCTACAACAATTTCAAGATGTATTTCCTGCAAAGATTTTAGAGTTTCCACCTGATAGGGAAGTAGAATTTTCTTTGATTTGGTACCATGGGCAACACCAACATCTAAAGCACCTTACAAGATGAGCACACTAGAGTTCGTAGAGTTGAAGTTGCAGTTGAAAGAAATGCTTAACAAGGGATAAATTAGACCAAGTGTATCACCATGGAGTGCAACGATACTATTTGTGAAGAAGAATGATGGTACTCTTAGATTGTGCATTGATTATAGGTTGTTGAACAAAGTGACCATTAAGAATAGGTATCTATTGCCGAGGATTGATGATTTGTTTGATAAGTTGAAAGGAGAAGCATTGTTCTCAAAGATTAATATGAGATCCAGATATCATCAGGTATGCATTAAAGAAGATGACATTCACAAGAAAAGTTTCCAAAACATGTACGTACATTATGAGTTTGTTTTAGTTCCATTCAGCTTGACTAATGCTCCAACTACTTTTATGTGCTTGATGAATAATGTGCTACGTCCTTATTTAGACAAGTTTGTTCCCGTGTTCATTGTTGATATATTGGTATATTATAAAAATGAAGAAGAGAATTCCGAACACTTGGCAACAATATTGAGATTGTTGAGAGAGAATTAGTTGTATGATAAGCTCAGTAAGTGGACCCAGAAAAGGTAAGAGCAATCATGGAGTGGGAAACTCCTAGGAATGTGGATGAGGTGAGATTCGTCATGGGGTTAGCAGGGTATTATAGAATTTTCATCAGGAACTTCTCGCATATTGCTTATCCTATCACATAATTACAAAAGAAACGATAGGGGGTTGAATGGACAAAGGAATATGCAACCAGTTTTGAGCAGTTAAAGTAGTTGTTAACATGCCATACTCCAGTGTTAAAGATCGCAGATCCAAACAAAGAGTTTGTGGTCTCTACATATGCTTGTAAGAGAGGGCTTTGTGGAGCCTTTATGCAAGAAGTACAGGTAGTGTTATATGAGTGACCGAAACAAAATGAGCATGAGCAGAACGAGTGATCATTCATGCATTGAAGATGTGGAGGCACTATCTTTTGAGTAGAATATTTGTATTAATGAGTGATCATAGTGGAATGAGGTATGTATTTGACCAACCAAATATGAATTCTAGACAATACAGATGGTTGGACATGATCAATGAGTTCGAATTTTAGATCAGGTATATTAAAGGTAAAGAGAACAGGGTTGTAGATGCTCTTTGCAGGAGGATACAGGTGAACGACATAGAATCTGAGTTCCTATGGGACAAATTTACAAGATCGGATCTTAAAAGATAGGTCAGCAAGATGTCAAGTATATGGAACTTAGGCATAGGTTACAACAAAGTGTAGGTACACGTGAAGGTAAATGTATAGGTACAAGTGTAGGTATAGGTGCACAGGACCTGGACTATTGTCTCAAGATAGATAGATTGGTCAAGTTTAGAGACAAGATATATGTGTCAGACAACAGTGAGCTCAAGAAGGTGATATTGAGGGAGTCTCATGCAAAACCATATTCAGATCACCCAAGCTATTATAAGACACTAACAACAGTGAAGAAACTTTACTATTAGTCGAATTTGAAGAGAGACATGGCAGAGTTTTTGGTTAGGTGCTTGGATTTTTAGTAGGTGAAGTTAGAGTGTAAACATCCAAGTGGACTACTACAATCAATTCCGATTCCATAGTGGAAATGGGAGGTCATTTCCATGGACTTTATCATAGGTTTGTCAAGGACATCTAGGCAACATGATTCCATCATGGTTGTGGTGGACAGGTTGACAAAGGTAGCACACTTCATTCCAGTGAAGTCTACATACTTAGCAAATGATGTAGCATAGGTCTTAATCATAGATGTGGTGAGATTGCATGGTGTTATGAAGAAGATTGTGTCAGACAAGAATGCGAAGTTCACTTCCAAGTTTTGGAAGGAGTTGTTTGCAAGTTTAGGTACAGAGTTGGCCTTCAACACAACTTATCATCCACAGACAGATGGACAGACAGAGAGGGTCAACAGGATATTGGAGGATATGTTGAGGATGTATGTGATGCACCAACAATAGAAGTGGGAAGAGTATATTCCACTGGCAGAGTTTGCTTACAACAATGGGTATTAGGAATATTTGAGGATGAGTTCGTTTGAGGCATTGTATGGGTGGAGTTGCAATACTCCCATTAGTTGGAGTGATCCAGTTAACATGGTGTTGATTGGAACATACATGTTGTGATATGAACTTAAATAGGACCAAAAAAAATTATAGATATAACCATAAATACAGAGATGCAGCATAAATAACACTTCATTTCGTTAATATCAAATACTGAAATAAGCTTACAAACAAAAAGGAAATAAACTAGCTTGGGCAATGGTAGCTTATCTATGAAAAGAGAAGTGGAGGCTACATGCCTATGAACTGTGTTAAAATGAGGCTAGAAGGCCTATTTATTATTGAGAAACAATGGAAAACTCTAAACATCCAAAAATCTAACCCTAGGAGATGAAGCGCCAAAATTATGGGCCCGTTTGGGTAAATTGGTACATCAACTTCCCGGGGTCATAACTTTGGTATACGATCTCGGTTTGACGTGCACACTACCTTGTTAGAAATATCTATCTGACGACTACAACTTTTGAATGGAAAGCATCACTTAATCATCTATGTTTTCCCCGATTTTCACAAAAATGTCGTTTATGGCCTCAAAACGGCTCCAAAAGTTTAGGACCCGAAAAACTGCTAAAAATAGTAAACTATGATACCATTAAGGAAACTGAAAAAATTAAAGAGATAGTCGTAGGGGTCCAAGTGGAATAAGCGAGTGGCCACCAACATCCACCTAGATCAGTCCTTCTGCCATAGGAAGAAATGGTCCCCATTATGTTGAGTGCCTCCATGAGATGGGGAAACTTTTGTTGAACTTGGTCCCCAATGAGCTACTTGCCTTAGTGCTAAAGTTAGCCAGCTTTGACAACCTGATATAGTTGGATCTTCTGATGGCAAGTTTTCTTGTTCTCTATTTCCATAATATGATCATTTGTGGCTTGTTCCATGTAGTCTGGGTTTAACTTTGTTGGTGTGAGCTACTATGCAATGTCTGATGTGTTCAATAATGGTGGGAAGTATGATCGAAGGTGGTCGACATTGAACACTGGGTGCAGGCCAAGGAATGCGGGAATGATGAGCTCAAAAGAATTATATCCCACAACCTTGGTAATGGTGTAAGGACCATATCGTAGTGGTATGAGCTTCTGATGGGATTTGGTAAGGCGTTTTTTCTGCAAATGCAATAATACTTTGTTGCCCACCTAAAACTTGTGTGGTGCCCAATGGTGATCATGTCGTTGCTTGTACTTAGCATTTGACTTCTCCAAGATGTCATGAACCTGCTGGTGAATGTATTGGATGTGTTCAATAAATCTAGTCGCTTTATCAGCCTCAGACAATACATGTGTGGATTATGTCTATGTAGTCACATGAGGCATGGAAACATCAATAAGACACAATGGTTGAAATCCTAGACCCACTTGAAATGGACTGTGACCAGTCGAGTTATGGATAGCTCTGTTATAACTATGTTGCACATAGGGAAGAATCTCATCCCAAGTTCGTGGATGCTTGGAGTTGTACATGCATAGTATGTGCACTATCATCCTATTGACGACCCCCATCTAGCCATCAATTTGGGGATGGAAAGAAATTGACTTGGTGAGCTTGGTGTCCAATAGTGTCCAAAGGCTTGAATAGAATGTGATCAGGAACCTGCTATCTCGATCTGATATAATGGTTTGTGGGATCCCAAAATGTACCCACACTCATTCAAAGAAGAGTTTGGCAGTTTCCTCTATTGTGATACTTTTCTTGTAGGCCGCCAATATAGCCATCTTAGAAAATCTGTCCACGACCACAAATACACAGTCGTTACCATGCTTTTTAGAAGGGAGGCCAAACATATAGTCCATGGAGATGGATTCCCATGGCTAGCTGATAGTAGGCAGAGGAGTGCACAAGCCTTAATTCTTAATGGTTGGCTTGGCGATGGCTTAGGCAGTGAAAGATTTGGTATATTTCCCAACATCCAGTCAAATTTTTGGCCAATAAAAGTACTTTTGTAGTACAGCCACAATTTTCTCCACACCAAAGTATCTTGTGACCAAACTCTAGTGTTCCTCCCAAATCAGCTTAGCATGCTTGCTTGAAGGAACACAAAGGTGGCATAGGTAGCATAATAATGCATCCTGGAGGTGGAAATCAAGAACTTTCTTTCCATCTACTAGCATCTGGCATGTGGAGGTGAACTCTGGATCATTTTTGTATAGTTTCATCCATCTAGAGGTCTCGTGGCCACAAGAGTTGAGAACAATAGTCAGTGCTGCAATTGGGGAATGACGGAGGTAGTCTGCAACATTATTGGTGCTACCCTTTTTGTATTTAATGTTCAAGTTGAATTGTTGCATATATGTAGACCACTTTTGATGGTGATTGTTCTGCAACTTCCCTTGTGTCTATATAAACTGAAGAGGTCAGTGATTGGTGTGGATGACCGTCTCCTTCCCCAGAATGTAATTCTTTCATTGCTAATAATATTACAAGATGAAATACATCTTTTTAACATAGGTGGGGTACTTCTAAAATGTATCAGAAAGTGTCTCAGAATGCTAGGCATGACTAGCTTCCCATGTTGGGTGAGGACTCCACAAATGGCATAGTCATAGACTTTTGTCTCAATTTGAAATGGATGTTGCAGGTATGGTAGTGTGAGTACTAAGGAAGAGTAGAGGCAATGCTTCAACTCAACGAACGCCTTCTATTCAGACTCATACCAGAAAAACTTTTCTTTTTCCTCGCCCTTAGTAATCTCACTCAAAGGCCAAGTGATATGGGAGAATCCCAACACGAACCTCAGATACAAATTTGTAAGGCCCAAAAAGTTACGAAGCTATATTAGAGTGGTCAGGGCTGGCCAATACCAAATGACTTGGATCTTAGTCGGATCCATATGCATGCCACACTCATTTATGATGTAACCTAGATATTGGACCTAGCTCATGCCAAAGGTGCATTTCTCCAAGTTGTTACATAGTTTGTGTTGTTGAAGGGTTTGAAGGACCTACCGAATGTGTTGCAAGTGTTATTCCAAATTCTTTCTAAAGATGAGGATGTCATCCAGATAAACAACCACGAATGAGTTGGTGAAGGGCCTGATGATATCATCCATTAGCCTCAAAAAGTAGCAAGGGCATTTGTCAACCTGAAGGGCATAAACAACCATTCAAAAAGGCCTTATTTGGATTTGAAGGTGGTCTTCCATACATCTGTGGGCTCTATTGGAACTTGGTGATAGCCAGACTTCACATCTATCTGGCTGAAATACTTGCCCCCCCCTTGAGTTCGTCCATAAGGTCATAAATCTATGGGATTGGATACCTGTTCCTGAGAGTGATTTTGTTTAGTGCCCAATAATCAATGCATAGCTTTTAGGTCCCATCCATCTTCTATACAAGTACAATCGGGCTCCCACAAGGTGGGGAACTGCGTCAGATGTGCCCTTTTTGTAGCAACTCTTGGATTTGTCACGTGATATCTTCATTTTCTATAATGGAGTGGTGATATATTAGCCCATTGGGTAGAGGTGCTCCAAGAGTCAGATCAATCAAATGCTTGACCTGACATTGCAAGGGTACCCCTATGGGTGAGGAGAAGACGTCCCTACATTCTTCCACGATTGTTGGGACCTTCGTTTTGATTTTAAAATATTTTGTAAGATTTTTGAAGATAGAAAGAAGAGGAAACAGTTGGCGGCAGCAACGTCCAGGTTGCGGTCAAGACAGCTCTGGCGGAAGGCAGGAAAAACCAGTTGTGGGATGGTTGTGGCAAAGTGTCAGTAGAAGACAGAGGCAGCTGAGCGGACAAGACAGATGAGAGGAAGCCAAGGAAAGGAAGAGCCAAGTGAGAACTGGCAGTGCAAGCAGAAAAAGGAATAAAAAAGGAGAAAGTCATAAGGAGAAAGGGGTTGGTTGTAGTTTGATGGATCAGTATCATCTAGACGCGGATGAGCAGAATCTCTAGGTGAAGATTGAACCAGTAGCCAAGAAGCAAGTTGAGTTTTTCATAGGCAGTTAGATCCTGTAATCAGGTATTTCTTGTATTTACCTGTGGCTAAGGCCAATGTATTTCTCTTCTATTTACTTAATATGAATGAAGATCTGGACTGGTTTCTTAGTACGATGTATGTATTTGCTTATGATATATAGACCCGATAAAATTTTAAATATACCACAAGGCTATGTATGTGGTAGCTTCGTTGTGTTGAATGATATGATGTTGTCCCAAATATACGTATGATGTTGCTTACATGTTGATGGTTGATTTACCCTTGACCCCATGGTGAACCCCTTCTTATTTCTGGTCACGACACACCTCGGGTGAGACTCCTTACCCTTTGGGTAAGGTGAAAATGTCAACATTGTCCTAGACTACAATGAGCCATTGTTGGCCCCTCGCACTTGAACCAAGGGCCTCCCCCTGATGACACTTTTGTGCCAAAAAATGGTTCAGTTGCCAGGACCCGAAGTCACAAGAATCAGTCCATAACATGGTGTCAAGGATATTCAAGAAAGACATTAGAGATTGGTGGAATAAAAAAGTAGACCAATTTATAGCAGAACAAGCTATTCAAAGGGGTCAACCGATTACCAAAGTTAGTGGAGAAACTTTTTATGCTAAGGGTGTTAGTGACCAGTACGAGATATTCGGGTGCAAGTTCCTAGAAGACCTATATAATTGGTTAAGAAGGCTGAAAGTGCATAATCGACCAGAGGGAATGACGTCATCTCATCGCAACTGGACTGCTTTAGACCTTGGATCACTTCGGCAGTTAGACAATGATCTGACAAGGGAAATTGAATTTTAGGTACAAACTATAGTGGGGGGGTACATAGTTGAGTTTTCTACAGAAAATTATCAATCCTTCTCAAGGGCGGAAGTGGTGTTCGAGTCCAGGATAAGAGGAAGGTTTGTGAGGGAAGTGTCGTTGTGGATTAAAATTTTCATGGTAGAAGAAGGACTACTGCTCTCACCTACCACAATGGTGGTAGCGTAAAACCCTAGCACTGGGGGAGGGACCTAAGGGGAGAATGCTACTAGTTGGGGAATTGATGTAGAAGGGTTGCGGAAAGCCAAAGACATTAGGGAGCAAAGGAGAGTGTTGTTAGCTGACAAGTGGCAGGAAATAGTGGTTCAAACTCTAAAGAAGAGAAAAATGGGACTCCACCAAGTAGGAGTGGTGTCGGGGAACCCATAAGAGGAAGGGAGAGTAAAAGAAGATGTAGCACAACATAAGAATGGTGATCGGAAAGACAGGAGCTAGAATAATAAAGAATATCCTTCCTTACAGGTTGCAGGAAGGATAATGGAGGAACAGATGTCGAGCAGTCGCGATGAGGAAAGGGAAGAGGAAATAGGAAACATCATGAGAAGGTTATTTGTTGAAGGAGAAACATCCACAAGAAGTCAGCAAAAATATCCCCAAGGTACATGTAGTATTCCTCCCGACCTTCCACTGGTGCCTTACTATAATCTGAAGAAATTTGTTATTAAATTAGCTAAAGAAATACGAGTACACATCGTACATGAGAAATATAAGGCTAATTTCTATACAGTAAATAATAGGGGAATTTGTTGTATTAATAATCTGGGACTGCAAGGATCTCAACAACCCAGAACCAAGGGATATGTGTTATTTGCGCATACTAAAATAAACATGGTGGGATCTTTTATCAAATACCCAGAGCTTGCGAGTAGAGAAAATGAAGACGTAGAAAAACACTAGTATCTTTGCGAAGCTATATGGAGAGGACGATAGACACCAGACAATGTCAAATTAGTTGAGTTATGGACCACGCTAAGGGAGAGATCTTTGTGTTGGTCTATAAAATGGGCAGAACAGAACCAGAATCCCATAGTAAATGAGACCAAGAGGGGGTTCATGTAGGAATTTAAAGTACCTCAGACTGACCAGCAACGACTATCATAGCTATAGGAAATCAAGAAGAAGGAAGTTGAAACTGCTTGTGAACTAATGAAAAGATTTAAGGATGCCATTGGTAAGATGAGTTACACCCTAGATCCTAATCACCAGAGAGACTGGTTCATCAAAGAACTCTTGCCCCTTACAAGGACATCATTGACACAACAAAAGATCGAGACTCTCCAAGATGCTTTAGAGCAAGCGTCACACATAAAGGATATGGTTGGACATCCGCATGAATATCGGGGTGGGACGAGATTGCAAGATCCATCGATTATGGGCCTTCAAAATCAGATTAGCACCTTAATGTAGAAATTGAAGGATCTACAACCAGTTCGACTAGTTAGACCCAATGTATGGTGCACGCACTGCATGGTGGAGGGACATGTCACGACAGAATGTCCTAGGTTACGGGGAATTAACCATTCAGGGGGGATTGCACAATCATCAAGAACCCCGCCAACAACAGGAGTTACAGCAGTAGGAGCGCAAGGAGCTTTCCTCGAATGAAACAATCAAGAATACTGTGAAATTTGTAGGATGTATGGACATCTACCGCGGATGTTCCCAATAGTACAAAATGCTCCAACATCCCTAATAATATCTATTGCGAGTTTTGTGCATCTACACCACATCACACTGACCAGTGCAAGGCATTGGAAGCTTTAGCAGAATGGCTGGACATGTTGACGTTCAGAATCAATGAGTCCAATAAGGGCAGACGAGGAGGAAATGCAAGTGGAGGAAGAGTAGGAGGACGAGGTCTCGTAAGGTGCTACAACTGTGACCAAGAGGGGTACGTTGTCATGGAATGCTCGCTCCTTAGGAGGCCATGGTGTTCACAATGCAGAATTAATACACACACCATAGAGGATTTCCCAGAACTAACTACAAAGTGGGAAGAAAGGACTAGATACAGAGGGGATAACCTGGTTAACGCTGAACCTCATAAAGACAACGGTCTTCCCATAACCAATATAAAGATAGCTACAAAAGGGGGAAAGAAGACAGGGGAAGATCGAGGTGTTGTGGACCCACCCTTTATCGTTAAGGAAACATCCCCAAAGAGATCATACAAGCCTCAACAACAAAAATAATATTATCACGAGGCAGCTAAATTGTTTGAAGGGATGATTGAGATAAAGGAAAAATAGAAACAGTATAGCCACACGCTCAACAATGCTCATCCGATAGAAGAATGGTTTAAGTTATTTCTGCAGATCGTTGAGGATGAACACATGTTGAAAGAGTTGTGCAAAAGCTTGAAAGCAACATTTCCAGAGGAGGAAGGGGAAGCGGAATGGCCATCAGCCAACTTACCAGAAAGGCATACAAGAAGAGGACGACGAAATAAGAAGAGAAGTGGAAAGGAATTCTGAATCAATGCTCAGGTTGCGAGATTCCAAATCAAGGACATAATGTTGGACTTGGGATCGGATGTAAACATCCTTCCTAGGAAAACATAGGAAGCGATGGGGAAGCTGCAACTCAAATATTCGCCGATACAATTAAGAATGGCGAATTAGTATTGTATCCTACCCATTGGAAGGTTAGAAAACGTAGAAGTGGATGTGGTGGGAGTAAGGACGTACACTAAATTTGAAGTAATTGACATAATGGGTGATAAGGACCCATATCCAACACTCCTTGGAATCGACTGGGCCTATGAGAACTATGATGTCTTCGACCTAAAGAAAAAATTAATGATCTTCGAAGTAGAAGGAATGAGGGTGATACAACCCTTTGACCCCTATCAAGGACCCAGGTTCACAGAACCTGTAAATGACACGAACGAGGTAGGAATGCTAGACCAACTATACACACTAACAACAGGTAAAAGAGAAGATTACATAAATCCTACGGTAGGAGGATCTGTCAGCGAGAGGAGTATTCAGAGCTCAGAAGCTAGTTCGGAAGCCGCATGGGATGCATGGCAGCAAGGTAGGTATGAACTCGATACCAGATGCTGTGCAAAGACAGGCAGGATAAATTGGATAGGAGCAGAAGTAAGCGACTATCCCAAATTCCACAACATTGAACCAATAGACATTTTCTTGAACAAAGTAGATAGATGAGTAAGGAAAGATCACAAAGTTCCATTTCTAGATATCGCGCTCCTTGCCACATCGGAAAGGTGGTGGAGAACACACCGCAACACATTGCGAGAATGGGGAGCCATAAAGCCAGCCATGAGGGAGAAGTTCAGTTAGGAGGAAGATCGTCTGCAAGATAATATGAAATACAGAGGAAATTCGGATCCTAAAAAGCACTTAGAGGCCTACATAAGAAGTTGGGAAAGTGTTATGAAACCAGCTCAAGAAAAGATAGAAAAGATAGATCAATGCCTTAGAATTCAGCCTCTTCGAGGGGTCAACCTCCTTTATATTACATAAATGAATAATTCTTGGATGATACAAATGAAAAGACCTCCTTTCTATATAGGAGTCTAAGGGTTCATAACATAATTAGAGTCGACATAACAATAATAATGTAAGGACACAATAATAACAATAGTGGGCTTCTATGGGGTACAATAGTAACAATATGGGCACTACGTGAGTACATCAATATAATAAGTGGGTTGTACTAATAACAATAAGGGTTTACACTAGTAGCATAGGGGCCTCACATGCCCCTCTCCTTCAAAAAGCGTTGTCCTCAATGCTTGAGTAGTTCTTGATGCTTCTGTATAAAATTCCTATCCTCCCATGTGGAATCTTCAACGGGTAAGTTCTTCCACTTGATGAGATACTCTAAAATTGATCGATTTCATAGCTGTCGAGTTCTTGTTTCCGTGACTGCTCCAGGTTCCAATATGATTTTTCCTTCCTCTTCAATTTCTGGAAATATTGTTTGAATTGGGAGCTTGTCGCCTATAACCTTCTTTAAACATGAAACATGGAAAACTGGGTGCAATCGAGAAGCTCCAGTAAGCTCCAATTTGAATGCCATAGTACCAATCTTTTGCAACACCTTGTACAGACCATAATACTTAGGTGATAACTTATTATCCTTCTTAGCTTGCTTGAGAGACATTTGCTTATATGGTTGTAGCCGTAGGAATACCCAATCACCTACATCAAAACTTCTTTCGCTGCGATGTTGATCTTCCTATTGTTTCATTCTATTCTGTGCCAACATGAGGTTATCCTTTAAGA